>JANKYE010000224.1:9806751-9817599 GCA_032467995.1 Erythroxylum dillonii
ATAAAGTTATACAACTAAAAATACAATTACATTTGCAATTATATACTACTCCCTATCACATACATTTGAAAGCAATTCAAGGTTACATGAAACCTTAAATATCAATTTATTAAAACCTTAATTATTAAGGTAATTAAGGTAGATCTAATCGGATGGAATATACACTATATATATTTATTTATATTTGAGGGATCATTCTATAGATCTTCTATTCACAACTATAAGAATAAGTAGAGGAATAAAACTCTAGTTATCATATATTATATTTTATTCAAACTTTAGGTTCTTCTTTTCATAACTCCCAAATATAAAATTCACCATACTACTTTTGATAGTTAAATTTATCGTACACTTTTAGGATTGTCCGTAAACATTGGTAAGTCAATATAACTGGTAGAAGTTAAGCTTATAAAATTTTCAAATTTTGGAAATAAAAGTTTATATTAAACACAAATATATTCTCAAATACATCAGTACTTTCATACATTGTCTATTACAAACACTCATGATAAGATACATGTAACCACTACCAAATCATATAACATATTTTACTTATTAACTAAATGGAATACAAGAGACATTCATATTCCAAATCATCTCTCTAATTTCATTTTCACATGTATCTAAATTCCCCTTATCAACTGTTAGTGCGCCCAACTGACATCATTCAAATAACCAAATATATATAATTAATCGATGGGTAACATTATTAAAAATTTTAGTATATGAAGTTAATATTGTCAATATGTATCTTTCATAACTAACCTCCTTTTTTCTTCTTTTAGACCTCCTCCACTTTAAATTTCAATATTTTTTTTCTTAGTTTAACACTTGACCTAGAGGTAGCTAGAACCTTTAAGTTGACATATTTTGGAAGGGATTCAGTGTATACACATCGATCATCAACATGTTTTGAATCAATTATATTGACACTTGTTAATTTTTTACTCTATATTTCAATTTTTTGTTCTTAGCTTAACACATGACTTGGAGGTAGCTAGCTCCTTTAAGTTGACATCTTTTGGAAGGGATTCGGTATATACACAACGATCATCGTCTTTTGAATCAATTACATTGACACTTGTTAATTTTTTATTTGCTTCTTCTATGTTTTTATATAAGTAATCAAATTTTGATTTTCTATTTACCATATAATCAAGGGCATTAAAGAAAATCAATTCCAATCTATTTATCCTACTAACACTATTATCATCTTCCTCCTGAATGTTACTAACCTTTATTTTCTTATACAACCTAACAACATCATTTTTCCACCTTTAAACAAAAAGGTAGTTTGGAAAGCAATTTTGTCTTAAACTTACTGAAGGAGTTTAGATATGTGTTAATAGATAATCTTCATAAATTCAAATACATATAGTTGTAATTTGCTAGTGTGGTGGTGAGCCACATAATATAACTATTTATAGTTCGACAACTATGCACCCTTAACCCATCACCTCTACCTTGTATAACTTGTTATTCACTTCAATCTAAATTTGGTCACCTTACAATGCATCACACTTATTAGTTCATCTTATATAATACAAAACAAGGTATTGTAATACATATTTTGAAATTCCTTCTCAAATATCAAATTGTGCAACCAAAATGCATTATTCCATGCATACAAGTAATCAAACTCCATCTCATGCTTAATCTTCTCCCTAATTACTTCCTTAAATTGCTCAACAAATTATCTCAATATGTTATGGAAATACACATATCCATCAAAATAAGCATTCATCTCCTCAGTTGTGTCATTGACATTCTCACCCAAAAACATTTCCCAACATGCAATGGAGCCTACCTCATATGGTCATCAAATAAAGACTTGACCAATAATCTATTTCTTAACTAAAACTCCACAATCATTTTATTCCATTTTGTGACAAATTCTTTGATGTTGGTGGCATCATAACAACATCCATAAATGTATCTTTCAACTTTTTATGCCAAATTTCTTAGGTACTTTCTTAAGTATATACTAAAAAAATATGCCTTACATTTGGGACTACCAACTTAATAGTGTTGCCTATACTATTACATACATATATAATTATCGCATCAAGTGATTTGTCATTTATAAACCTCAACCATGTACAAAACAACTAATAAAAATTATTGATTGTCTTATTGCCTAACAGTGCACAACTAAGGAATATAAACAACCTATTATGGTTTTCGCTAACTAATGGAGCAAACGATATTTAGTATTTATTCATAAGATAAGTGGTATTAAATATGAGAATCTCAATAAATTCAGTATAAATTACTCACTCCTCAAATCTGCCTAGAAAACATTCATAACGTTCCTTCTTTATCAAAATCAATTTCATAAAGAAATTTATTATACTTTCCTTTCATTCTAATGAATATCTTATTCACTTATTTATATATCTTTTCAACTTCACTTGTCACAACATGTTATATGATTAAGATATTCCTTTCATAATCCTTTCATATTTTTCCCTCCCACTTGTAAATATAATAACAAACTATATATTTATGCACAACTGAATTTTGTAACAATTCTTTATTTTTAATTTAAATCTTGCTTAGCTATCTAAAATTTGATGTTACCTCAAAAATCTAATTTACTTGGAATTAAATTATGATTGTGCACAACTTGAAACTCTAGCATAGTCCAAATACCTTCATCCAATTGATAATATCCTCAAATATTACACTCAATTCTTTAACTTGATCTTCCTTTTATTATATTCAAATCTTGTGATTTATAGAATCGATAAAAATAAAAGTTTTGCTTTTAAACACTCCATTCTCATCTTTCCTTCCTCCCCTTGTAACAACTGCAAACATGTGACACCTTGTATACTTTTGGTACAAATCAAATATCAATTAGAAATTTTCAAACTTCATTGCTATTTTAAGTACCACATCTATCTCAATATTTTTCCCCACTATTAGATTTTGGTACTTCCAAAGAAATCTTCTCATTCTCTATTTCGTTACTTACTGTAGCATTACATAAAGTATATCACTAGATTATACAACATATACCACCATATTATAAATAACAACCACTACATATATTAAAAAGTACTTCACACCAATTGAATAGGTTTTATATTGTGACATTAGTTTTTGTAAACACATCTATTATTGTTCTTCTTTTCAAATTCTTCTCCCTCTTCATTAAGGTAAATTTCATACTAAACAAATAGTAGCCAAAATCATATTAATTACCAATAAATTATCACAAAATCCCCTAAAAGTCTATATCACATATGTCACAACAATACTATGGCATAACTTTCATATGTATATATATATTTAAAGCGACTCTTAGACATTTAAATACCAAAATAATTTCAACTAGTGAAGACAACTAGATATGGGACTAATAGTTATAATATTTGATTATGATATTAAAACTTCAAACCTCACTTTAGTCTAAGCAAAATGCTTTAATCAAGAAAACAAAAATAGAAATGGTTTCATGCTACGGTACTTGTGTACTTGCTTGGTTAATATTAGAATTTGGGGATTCATAATGGCAAGCTTTATGAAAATGAAGAACAAACTAACATAATGTTGTAAGTGATATGAACAAACAAGCTTCCCCCATAATAGATTGACATATCTTTTTATATTCTTCAACATATTTTTCTTTAATCAAGTGAGTTACAATATTTACCATAGACTAATCATAAAATAATAGAAGTAGTAACTAAATATTTTAATATTATCTAGCCTTACATGGCAAGAGGTGATCTCTACTTATCAACCATAAAAGATTTACACACACACACACACACACACACACACACACACACACACACACACAGTGAGAGAGAGAGAGAGAGAGAAATTGAAACATACTTTATTATTATGTTCGTAAAAATTATGATAGCAACTATAGAACACATATAATTTTTTCCAATTGCATAAGCTAAGCCAATATATATAGTTTATCATCGATAGAACCATAAATTTTTTATATGAAAAGCCACTAAAAGAAAAAAAATCAATAAGTGATTATTTAAAACCAAGAAATTAGGTAACTAAAACACCTAATCAACCAAGCTAAAAGATGGTTTGTCAAATTTATTCTCTTCAATTAATAATGATTACGTTAGAAATAATTTCAACATGGAATAACTTGATCTTGAGATATCTTTACTATTGTTGTCAATAATTTGGTATATCTTATCTTAATAGTTGAGAGTCTTTACGAGTAGAAGATAAGGTTTCAATGTTATGAAGTTTTTATCTATTAGAAAGTGTTGGTTGTGGCTATGTATGTGTCTAGTAAAAAACCTATTTAAGGATTGCATGCCAAGTGTTTATTTTAAGTCCTCTATTATGTTGTTATTCCATCTTAATAAAAGTGTTCTTTAAGGTTTCTTTTCTATCATCTAGTATCAGATTCAGGTTTTATGAATGTAAAAGTGAGTGAAATACAAGAGTATAGAAGAAACACGTAGAGAGAAAAGATTTAAGAGAAAAAACACATAAAGAGTTATAGGTGTTTAGGAATATCACTTTTGATATAGTGTCTAGCAGAGTTGTTGAAAATTTAACTCAAAATATTCATGTCTTCATTGGTCTTAATTATTAGTTTTGGCAGATTAAAATGGGGACTCTACTTTTATTCTATGATTTGTAGGAACTAGTTGAGAACAATCTTTGTGATCTTACAATTGTAGAAGGACTAACTGCAAGACAACGCAATAAGTTGAAAGAAAAATAAAAGAATGATGTAAAGGCTTTATTTCCAATCCATCAAATCATTAGATGAGGCAATTTTTTCTAAGAGCCACATCATCATAAGAAGCTTGGAAGCTACTAAAAGAAGAGTATCAAAGGTTGATTAAGGTGATTACATAAAGTTGTAAACGCTTTGTCGAGATTTTGAGAATCTTCTAATGAAACACTTAGAGCATGTTCAAGAATTGTTTTACTAATGTTTCCTTTTTAGTGAATAAAATTAGATCACTAGGAGAAGAGATGCCTAACAAAAAAATATTTGAGAAGGTTTTGTGAAGCCTCCCTTTTAATTTTGATCATATTATGGCTATTATTGAAGAATGAAAGGAATTGTCAAACTAGTCCCTTCATCAATTGATGGCATCACTTTTAGCTTATGAGAAATGATTGAGTAGGACTGTAGAAGCTTCTCCACAACAATCTTTTTAGTTTAAGATCAATGAAAAAATTATCTTTAATGTCATCAGTAAAGAAAATAAAAGGTCAAGATGACACTTCTAGAGGTAGAGTTTGAGGAAAAGGTAGAAACAATTAGCCAAGAAACTATCCTCAAAGTAACAATATAACTTAAATCCATGTTCTTGTTATTGAAGAACAAATCACAAGAAAAAATATTGATTGTATAACAAAAATAATGGTCAAAATAGAAGCGGAATTTAATGTTATACAAGCAATAAATATAACTGTGTATTATTGGAAAAATATTAAAAATCAAGTTAATTTTAGTTAAGAAAAGAAAGATAGAATAGAAGATAATTTATTTCTCTCTTATTTAGCTACCAAAGTTTACGTGTTTAAAGAGATTTAATAGCTAGACAGTGGGTATAGGAATCATATAATAAGACATCAAAAAATTATTTTTGGAGATTGATGACTTTGTTTAGACAGAAGTAAATGTGGGTAATAATTATCAAGTTTTGATATATGGTTTAAGTATAGTTATTATACTTTCTCAATCAAGTCGTAAAATTAAACATGATTTATGTTCATTTTGGCTCCAACTCAAATTTTTTTTAAGTTTAGGTTAGTTAATATAGAAAGCAAAATGTTTTTTTTTGTTTTGTTCATAAAGTAAATATCAATGGGTTTAGAGCATTTGGTGATGATATCATATTATACCATCAACGGTTTGGTAATTTGAATATTGATAGACCAACAATATTGTGTAAAAACCATATAATGGTTGGTCTTCCAATGATTAGAGGGGAAAATAACCATATGAAGCTTATACCTTTGTGAAGTAATATGAAGAAAATTTTCCAATAGGAAAATCCTAAAAGGCCACTAAAAGATTAATATTGTTATATGCAGATATGCATGGGGGCAATGAATAAATGAAAAAACCTAAAAGGCCACTAGAAGGTTAATATTGGTATATGTAGATATATATGGGGCAAATGAATGCATTCTCCTTTGGTAGTAATTATTTCTTACATTTTATAAATGATTTTTCAAGAATGACCTAGTTTTATTTTTCAAAAGAAAAGTTTGGAGCTTTTGGTTGCTTTAAGAAATTTTTGAAAAGGAAATTAGTTGTCCTGTTATGAAATTAAGAACTGATCATAGAGGTGAGTCCAAATTTATATAATTTAAATTGTTCTACAATGACCATAAAATCCAAAGGCAAATTACTATTACTTATACAACTCAATAAAATGGAATAGTAAAGTGTAATAATAGAATAATTATAGAAGCCATAAGAAGCGTGTTAAAGAAGAAAGGGCATTCGAAGAAGTGTTATACTAAAGTTCTAGATGTTGCAGTTTATTTACTAGATAGATTTCCAACTCAACTTGTCCAACAAATGACACCTTAAAAAGCTTGGAATGGTAGGAGACATGTTGTAATTCATTTAAGAACACTTAGTTGAATATAAGTATGTTTTCATGACTTCTAAATTAAGAAGTAAATTGGATTATAAGAGCATAAAATTATTTTTGTTGGTCATAGGAAAGAAAATAAATTTTATTAGCTCTATAATCCAAACATTAATAAGATATATATTAGTCATGATATTGTTTTAATGAAAATGAAGCCCAGAATTAGGAAATATTGCCAATATAAATTGTATAAAACAAAATAACTTTTAGGCCATTTAGACCTGAGAATCCAAAGAAGATTTGTTTATTGTCTCCAAGTTTTACACTAAGAAGGGTGAGGAGCCTTGATGAAATTTATGCTTCTTAAAAACATGCTTGCTTTAGCTTGGAACCATCTTTGAAGAAGCATTTGGAAAAAAGAAATCGTGTGAAGTGATGAAAAAAGAAATTGCAACCATTGAGAAGAGCATGAACAATCATTGGTGTATTACCAAAAGGAAAAGATGTTATTGGTTTGAAATAAATCTTCAAATTAAAGTACTATGCTAATGGATCATTAGAAAAACACAAAGCTAGACTTGTAGCAATGGGATATTCACAAATGTCAAGTATTGACTTCACAGAAACCTATGCTCTTGTTTCTTGTTATGATATTATGAGAACCTTTTTAGCCATTTTTGCACAAAATAGTTGGGTACTTTATCAATTGTATGTGAAGTCCCCATTTCTTAATAATGATCTTATTGAAAAATGTGTTTTTTGAACAACCACGAGGCTTTGAGGTGAAAAGGGGTATACACAAGACCAAACATTATGTTTGCAGTTAGTCTCATTTCTCAATTTATGTAAGTATCCTAGCAAACATCACTTTGGAGTAGCTAAGATAATTCTAATATACATTTAAAGCACAATAACATTAGGTATAAGGTATAATAAGAAAATTCCTATAATCTTATTGGTTTTACTGATAGAGATTAAGAAAAACCTAAGGGAATTCCAACACGCAAGATAATTAAATTAAACGATGAAAAATTATTCGGACGATCAAGAATTGATTGATTTGAAAATAAAATAAAATAAAGTAAGCAAATCAAGGAAATATAAAAAATGCAATGTATGAATTAAAAACGACTAGACTTAATCAAATGATAGAAATCGGCTAAGGTATCGGATTTTAATTGGATTGGACACTAAAAAATGTAACGGTGAATTGATTTAGGAATTACTTCACTTAAGCAAGTCGAACCCAATGTTCATGGGAATTCCCTTCTGTTCTAAATCCGAGTCACCCACTTGGTTCATAGATAATTCGAAATAAAAGGTGCTCAATACAAAAAGCCTAAAACTAAGTTCGTTAATCCTAGATATCCTCACACAAGATCCTAAGGTTGGTCTACACTTTAGTCTCAAGTATGTTACTTGATTGATTTTCCAACAAATTAAATCTCATTGATTATGACATTTGATCATCTAAAGCCTTAATTTAGGTGATCAAGCTAAATTAGGACTAAATATCTATTTAATCAAGCAAAAATTAATACCACAAAAATTATCATAATTCAATATCAATCTTAACCTTAACCAAAAAAATTTACTCACACATATTCATCAATGTAACATAAATCATGGTCATAATATATGGTTGCACTGATTAAATCCACACAATTAAAATAAATAAGGAATTAATTAAAAAATTAAAAACACCCCTTCTCTCGAAGCTGTATTTTCTCGCGCCACTTGTTTCAATACGTCTTGGCCAACGTCCTCTGTTCTCTCCACGCCAGCTTCTCCTCTTTTGGTTCTGTAACTGATTCCTCTGCCACAACTCACACACAACTTTACTCCAACGTAGAGTGGAGAGTCTCCTTTTTCACCATCAGCTGCTTGCTTCAACGTGGATGCTTTGTTTGTTGCCTTTCCACCAGCTGCTTCCACCAACTGCCGATATCTCCTTTGTCTCCACTAGCTGCTTGCCTCAGCGTGTTTCTCCACTAGCTACTTTCATGTTTTATCTCCACTGCCACTGGCGTTTTATCTCCTATGCCACCAACTGCTTCACGTTCTCTCCATCAGTTGCCAACTTCTCATCTCCACTAGCTTCCAATGTTATTCTATCTCCACTGGCTTAACGTGTTTTATCGTTTTTTATCCACCAGATGCAACGTTGTGTGAGTGGAGAGTCTTTGTTCCATGATGGTGTAATGTGAGTGATGGAGTAGAGCTGCCTCCTCACATCTATCTTGATTCTTTTTTCAATAAGGTTTTTTTTAGTCCAACACTTTATTCACGCCATTAATCTCTCCATCGCCAGCTAATTTATTTTCTCTCCTTTCAACAAGTCAGATTTTCATGACACCCTTTTCACATTGCCTTGTTTTATCGTTCTTTTCTTTTTGCTGCTACCAACTCTCATTTTGTCTCTATATATTGATTGTCTTTTAGCTCACTTATTCATACCTAACATTGTGCTTAACCACAGCCACACTCTTTGTTTTTTTTTCTTTCTTCCTGCTGCCACCAGCTGCTGCTATTTTTTTCATACACATCTCTCATTCTTCTCTTATCCAAAACGTTAACGTTTTTTGCCACTAAAAAATGTTATCTTTTTTTCTTTAAATGTGTGCCTAAAATGACAACAAATATCTCTAAGTTAGTGCAATTAAACATTAAATGAATAAGAATTTAGCAAATTATATATCTAAAATCAATATAAAATACCCATTAACAACACCCCACACTTGAATTGTTGCTTGTCCTAAAGCAACTTACTTGGATCACAACCAACATATTTTTTCATTTCAATTTTAATGAAAATCATGTGTTTGCAATCCCTTAAAATTCGGCGAACTCGAGTATCAAGCTACTACATATATGATAATATTTTCATTAATGCATATAAACAAAATCAAAGGTCGATATCTTTGATTAAAAGCAATCACAAATTAAAATGAACTTTCCTCGCGATATTCACTCATGTCACTCTATAGGGGTTGTGTTTCACTCAAAACTTCCTTTAAGAAATTACACTACCATAGGCTTGCGAATTCTCTTGTTTTCTGTTACATAGAATACATGTCATCATGTATCAAAAGGGATTTTACTAAGGGTTGTAGTAGGGCTTAGTTTAAGGTAGTAAAAAGGACAAAGGCTACTCACAAGCATTCACAAAGTACTAAGTAATGTGGGGCAATCAAAAAGAACTTCTGAGATGTGCAAACAGAAATACGGGACTACAACTACTCATTACTATCTAATGCTACTGTTTGATTTTTTCTTCTTTTTTTCTTTTTTCTTTTTTCTTGTTTTTCTTTTTGTTTTGTTTTTTTAGGTCATAATCTAAACATAAAAGAAGATAGTAGTAGCACAAATCAACAACTGAGCACATGTATCTCTAAAACAACTCATAATAGCATTTAAAACAAAAGTCCCAAAATTAAGAACATCAAATACTTAATACTTCATTCAACTTGTGAAATGGTCAGGCTAAAAGGTTTTCAGGTTTCAATGCAATGTGATTAATATAAAAACAAACAAGGTTAAAGGCTCAAAGGGGGTAACAAGGGAAAAATGACTTGGTGGGTCATTTAAGCTAAATGTTAACAATAAAGAAGGCCTTTATCATGTCCATAAAGCATGTAACTAGCATTATCAAACAGGTTAAGAACAAGTTTTGAAGGTAATCCATATAGGGAAGCATCACATACAACAAAGAAAATAAATGACTATGAGATGCAGTCATATAGCTTAAGACCTCACATGTGCTTAAATGAAACTCTATCAAAACTCTAGACATTGCTTCATCACTCAACATCAGTTATTGACTAAGTTTATGCAATCAACTACTTCAATCAATCCACATGGTTCACTATCCTCTCAAGCTATCTAATCCAAGTTCACGCATACAACTCAATTCTCCATCTAACTACTTTGACATAATCGTATGGTCAAATTCATCAAAGATGAGACCCAAGTTAGCTACCAAAAGAATCGCAACCATTTAAGTGTGTATCTCTTAACATCAGCATCAATATCATAAACATCAGCATGCACACAATCTTAACCCCCCCTTCCCCACTTAATATGAACATTGTTCCTAATGTTCAAGTAGTCAACAATCAAATACAAAGAGGGGAAAGAGGAAGAAGAAACTTCCCTGAAAAAGAATCGGTTAAGAACTCTTTGTCACCAACCATGTAAACCTAAAGAAAACTTAAAACAAATCAAAGAAATGCATTAACCTAGAAAGAAACGCAAAGGAAACAACAAGAAAAGAAAAGAAAGAAAACTACAATCGTAC
>JANKYE010000224.1:9834377-9848216 GCA_032467995.1 Erythroxylum dillonii
TTATTATACATTAAAATTATATAATAATTAAACCAAATACACATTTTTTATATTTATAATTTAATTACAAATTTTAAAATTTTCTTATAATTTAATTAAAATTTTGTAATTTTCTATATTAGTTTCTATTAAATTCACATGACATTGTTACTGCGCATTTGCGCAGTATTACTTTACTAGTGTACTATAAACAAATTATGCTGCTAAATTTATTTCTTGTACAAGTTTCACATATTCTAAAATTGTACATATTTATGTGGAATTTAATGTAAATTTTGCTACCAGTGATGATACTCTTCCTAGCTAGTGAGGGAATTCTATATCATCAATTAATTGACAGTCTTGTTTCATAGTCACTCGACATTGATCATACAATCGAAAATGTTAATTTATATATGCTCCACGTATCACTCATTGGGATGTTATCCTACGCTACGCATCGTATGTTATATCAAATGGACGTTAATTCGTGCCCTTTATCTTTCTCGACATTCATCTATTATTCCAAAAGATTATTTTGATGTTGATTAGTCTGGTGAGCCTACCAATTGACACTTTACTACTAATTTCTTTTAGTGATTCATTAATTTCTTGACACAATAAGAAATAAACAGTTGTATTTTACTCTAGTACTAAAGTTGAATGTGGAGCCACAGTCAATACTACCTCTTAACTTATTAGGTTGCAGTGCTAACTCCAAATTATGGGTTTATACATTTACCAACTACTATCTTCCTTTATGACAATCGCATCGTTATGTAAACTGTTCAAAATAATATTTTCTATGAGTGTACTAAATACAAGGAAAATGATTTTCAATTTAGACGATATCATATTACTTAAGGGACAATTCGATTTATCTTTATATTAAACTGCTGATATTATCACTAAAAGCCATATTCAATCACTTTGAGTTTGTGAGGGGATATTAAAAATAATCAGATTAATTGGATCCTACATTCACAGTTATAAAGCACAAGTTTCCAAAATTCACTCGGCTAAATTCACACATGTAATAGACAGTTCAGATCTTCTGTTCAGTTTTACTCTGTCTTATTCTGTCTCATGGAATCTCAGCCATTTATTTTGCAAGCCTCATACAGATCCAATGCGGAACTTACATAAATAAATGACTGAGATTTATTGGACACAATAAAACACCATAATATTAGACAGAGGATCTAAACTCAACTCTGTAAAAGGCAAGTTAGGATATTACTATCTACTCTGTAATAAGCTACAACGGTTGGTCCATTACTTCCTACTTCCCAGCAAAGTATGCATTTCCTATGGCTGTCGAATGAAGTTATGCCACTGGCAGTGTAGAGCAATTGCGACTTACGGCTACCATCTCTTGACGTTCCTATGCAACTTCCAAACATGAGCTCAGAAAGACAGAAACAGTATTTGTGCTCCATTTCCAGTTCAGAGTAGCTGGATAGGGGGTCCATGAGCAATAACGCGCTTCCTTATGATTGAATTACGCCGTGATATAGACTTTGTTGCATTCGGGAGCTTCAGACACCAAAAAGGACACTTCTGACAAAATATTCAGCAACCAAAATGGTCCGTCATACGGATTTCAAAGACGAAGGAAGCAAGCCTATCTTCAGTGCTTAATGAAGTTGTCATCAATGAAACCCCTCTCTTAAGTCTCAATGAAGCATTTGTACCCTCATTTCTGAGAACATACATATATTAAGATCACCTAGTACTGGTTTGTTGGTTCACCAATAGGCAACGGCACTAGAAGTTCAGTGATACTAAACTCGCCTTCTAAATTTGAATTAAAGGTCACCATAAGTACTAATTTGTATTGCAGGCGTTATTATTCCCTTCTTAATATAGAATTAATATGATAATATTGTGAGGATATAGTACTTGCAAGATGCCAGACTTAAAAAGTGCAGGATGTGGAAGGGAAGATAGAAGTGTACGGGGCCTATAGATTTTTTTTTTTTTTGGAGAATGGGGCCTATACATTTGTAAAGCCCATAAGGTGCCTCCTGTAAGAATCCAAATGCAATAAATTCTTGTGGGTCCTGCCGATTAAAGCAATGCCATTGGACATCTACCTAGCCAACTACCCAGATGTCAACATTTATATGCATAATAACCGAATAAGCATTCACCGGATTAAGCAGGGCACATTGTAATTACAACGCAACTGCTGTTCTGTTTCTTGACAAATATATGATTACAGGGTTTTCATGAGAGTGAAGGATCGATTGTACTGTGTGAAAAAGGATAAAGAAAAACAGATATTGCTGGTCAAGCATGCATGCTAATTGATACAATTCTTTAATTCTAAATAACATGGTCCATCTTATCTTTCCCCTCCAATATGGTAACAACACGAACCTAGGCAGCAGGGAAAAGTCTGGAGTCTGGACTAATATTGAGGAAATAAATGCAGTTTCTTTTTTTCTTCCTCCATCACCTTACGGGCATGGGTGGCACATGAGTGGCATGTGAGGGAAACACAATGATTTAACACATCCAAATATCTTTGTGAAATGAAATAAGAAAAATGGAGTAAAATTATATCAGTGGGTCCACTTCATTAATGAAAGCTGAGGTTTGATCATGTTCTAAGCACCTACTCTTTTCAATATTTAGTACTTGGCCAAACTGACTGCGGTCTTCATCGTCCAGGTGACTATGAGGAATTTAGGATGTACTTCTGAACCAGGAAATTGTGTCTGTTGCCTGTAACGAATGATTTTGCCTTCAATCTAGCTTTATTTGATCAATAGCAGCTCTTTCTCAACGCAAAAGCTAATTCCATTCCATATTTATCTGCTGAAAATTGTCGTCCCCCTCGAACTCTTCCAATCCGGCATTTCCTAACAAACTCCATCTGCAACATTGTTAATTCAGAAAATAGACCCTTGATTTCGTGGATAGGATAGTGATACTATTACGAGGGTTTTGTAATTCATAGTACTGCACAAAGCGTACGAATTTCTAACATTCGATCGGACTACGAAATGTCGGTAACTTGTTTGAGCATGGCCTGTAAGCCTTAACCGGGATTCTCCCAACTCTCGTTTATTTCTGCACCTTGGACTTTTTATAACAAAGAAATCGCTATCAGCAGATGGAATGGAATTCAATTTACAGTAGCTGCCGCCTTTGGATGTTGATTTGGAATAAGTGACACCATGAACAACTAGCTGTCGGCATGTTCATCCGGAAATACCGTACCTTGTACCTAGTTCTTAAATGACTGAAGCCGATAGTTACAAAGTTCTCTAACACTATAATTTACCTCCATTCTCTTTTTTTTTTTTCTTGCCTTAAGGGCACTTATTATTTAGTGTGTAATTCAGGCAATTGAATCCATATACATAAATGGTCTGGGATATAAAATTGAATTATTTTTGTATAGTCTAATGTCAGAGAATAGAGAAGAAGCAAATTGTTTAACCAGATCTACCATTTCTGCAGATTAAATTAGACCGTATGTCCTTCAGTCTTAATTGTGTAAGTTGGCATTCGATGACACCCTTGTAAATTAAACCTAAACAAGAATGCGTACGACTCATTTACGCATCATAGCAATAATTTAAGTTTATATGTGTTTTTTTTTTAGAAATTAAAGCACACAAATAGTATTAACCGGACCAGATCAATGAAAGATCAACTGATCAAAGATCTTAAGGAGACAAATTCAGAGAAGGAAAATAAAGAAAAACATTACTAAAACTGGTTTAACTGATTGAAATTTCTCGGGTCGGATCAGCCGACAGACAAGTAAATTGCTAATTTCAATGTGGACCCAACCCAACCAGGTCATTAGGTCTCAACTTTGAAAACCTTGGTGGTAAGGTTCTTCATCTGAAGACCAAATTATGGTTGGATCTGAGACTTTCCCCTAGATTTTGATTTTGAGTTTAAGAAAACATAATTGTTGGATTCATAAATCACCCCTTCCGAAAAAAATTATTCTTGAATGGCTTGAGTCTCTTGACCTAAACGCAGAATCAAAACTAAACTACAATATCTTGTAAGAGAAATTGCATGCGGAACGAAAGTCCAATTTTAAGGTATTAATTACTAAGAATAGAAACGGGACTTGCACAGGGATCATATACTAACTAGTGGTTGGATAATTTATCCTATCTTCTTTAGCCAAGTGACCAAACATCAGTCCATTTATAAATGTTGTCTAATTTTTATCATTTGGCTAAAGAAGGGAACAACTAAAAATGACAGGCGTCGATGATGTTCTGTACCTAATAAAAATTTATATTTACTGTGTGCCATTATGAAACTAGGATGAATGTTAGGCTAGTCCATTTCTGAAGGCCAGCTTTGAGTGCTTCACCCCCTTCCCATTCTCCAATCCTATTCCTAGGGGCTCGCCCGCTGACTCTTGAAGAGCATTCATTTTGGTGTCTTTATTATTTTCAAGCTTTTATGAAAAAATGCAATCTAAATTTTAATTTCAGATTTTATGAAATTCTAATTTTGATAGGTTCTATATTTTTTATGGGATATTTTTAATGAAAAAACTCGTGTATAATTAGTATGGGACTACCAGCCCCGCCCATACTAATTATATGTACGTATTGGGTTAGTTACTTGTATAGTGGTGAATGCAGCGGCTGCCTTTGGTGGATTCACTTATTAGGTTCCACGTTTTCCTTTGCTTTGAACCCCCCTCTCCTGTAACTGGTCCTATCTCTCTAACTCTCAATTCTCCAGCTAGCTTCTACCACTGACCCTTTATATATAGCTTAACACTCACCTCCTTAAGCGTCATCTCTCTTTTCCTGCCTTTTCTGCTCTCCGTCTGCCTACAAGCTAAAACTATAAATAAATTTACTCACTCAGAATAAATATAAACCCCTTTAAGCTTTTCCTCTGTACCTGAAACGAAAAGAGCTTATATTTTAAACTACTTAGCAAGTGAAGGTGTTTCTTAAGCTAATTAACATGGCTGACCCGCCAAGTCCAACAAGAACTTTCTCAGTGGCGGAATCAAGCGTTAACTCCTCTTCTTCATCACTAACTCCATCCTCACCTTCTTCATCATCCGTGCTGTCTTCGAACCCTAATGCTGAACTTCAACAGAACCAGAGAAAGCCCAAGAGAACTAGAGACAACAGCAAGCATCCTGTGTACAGAGGTGTCCGGATGCGCACCTGGGGTAAATGGGTGTCGGAGATCCGAGAGCCCCGTAAGAAGAACCGGATCTGGCTCGGCACCTTCTCTACACCGGAAATGGCGGCACGTGCTCATGACGTCGCTGCTATGACCATTAAAGGTAACTCTGCCATCCTCAACTTCCCGGAGCTCGCCGGGTTGCTTCCCCGGCCGGCTTCCAACTCACCTAGAGACGTGCAAGCCGCTGCAGTTAAAGCCGCTTCAATGGAGTTTAAATGCAACAACGACGACGACGAAGACGACAATAACAATACCGCAAATAATGCGTCATCATCGTCCACTGTGGTGCAATCATCATCTTCATCGACAATGGAGGTGACGTCATCGGCGGATGAGTTGGCAGCGGCGACTCCAGAAGATTTGGGTGAGATAGTGAAGTTACCGAGTCTCGGGTCGTCGAGTTTCCAGGACACGCCCGAGTTAAGGGATGAGTTCGTGTTTGTTGACTCGTGGCTGTGTAGTCCAGCGTGGTATGAAGAGTATAGTGACGGTGGAAGCGGTGGGTATTTCATCGAACAGCTATCAATAACGCCAGAAAGTGTTGGCAGCACAAGTAGTTTTGAAGCCTTTTTGTGGGAACATTATTAGCTTTTTAGAGTGTTTTGACTTTTTGGTTGCGTGCTTGTGTCATCCTTTTACTTTTTATCTTCTTGGGATTTTGATGATATTGTGCCCTTTTCCAATTTTTCTCCTTGAAGGGCTCTGTATAATACTCTCTCTTTTCCTCTTTGAAGACTTGATCATCAGTAATTTTAGCGGCCTTTGGTGAGTTTCCTCCATTTATGTTGCTTTGTACACTCCCCTCCCTCGCATTGTTTTTTGAGGTTGAAAAGAAAGAATTTGACCTTTAGCTCTTCACTACCAACCAATATTAAGAGTATTTAGGGGATTAAATAGTGTCTATATAATATGCTGTTTTTGGAGATAACTGTTATTGTATGAATGGCCCTAGCTTTTACGGATGATACAAGAAGGGACAACTGGATTTTCTTTTTCCTTTCTACCTTCTGCTTCAATACGAACGAGAAGGAACTGAATGGCCATTAATTGATCAGGTGCATTGCTTTCTGGAGCAGTGAATATGCTTAAAGTAACTGGGGGGCTCGGAGTCTTGTTAAGGCTTTGGAACGACCAAGAAATGGAAGGTCCAAGAAAGTGTCTGAAGAACTGATGTTTTTTGGCACTTGGTGCTTCCTATGTTCTGTTTTTTTATTTTTTTTAAAAAATGGGAATTGGTTTGCTTCAACTTGGGACCTATATAGTTTTGTCTCTCGTAGTCATAGGGTACAGATGTGACTGGGTGCGTCAAGTATGTGCTTTGGAAGATTCTAATTGAATCATGAACAAAGCCTTTTGTTATGCCAGTTTGCATGAGTCACCGGTTCTCCAAGGAAAATAAGCCTTTTCCCAAATAATCGTTACCAATTCTTTTTAACTAGATCTACAAGGGCTCATTCCTGTGACAATCGTCTCTCAACCACCACGGTCAGTGCCCAGTGGTACATGTGAATTATACAAATTTGTATGAGTATTTTAGTTCTATATCAACAACAATAACCTATAAGAAATCATATGATTGTATAAACAATCGGGAGTGTATTATTTTCATGTCTTAGAGATTAAATAACTTGAAGGGGTCATATCTTTGTGCCTAAATGATTCTGTGAATAGGGTATCTATGGTTGATATAATATTGCACATCTTTTTAAAAGTATAGTAATGTCGTTTTTGGGATACCATCAGCTAGCCTGTCGTCCCCTATATAGAACAACAAAGTGATATCATATAATTTAATATGTCAACGAGACTTTTGAATCAATAAGAAAAAAAAGGTATGAAGCTACGGGGATTGCAGTCTTATGAACAACTCTTTTCCAAAAATCTGAACACTATTCTAAATTGAAAAGCATTAAAAGGTTGATTTCTTGTATAGTTAGATAAGCCGAAAGGTTCTATATATCGGCTTGCCTAGAGCCTATTGTACATTTTTGAGTAGGAAATATACGAAATAATATAAAAATACGTAGAAACAGTGGTTTCATACATCATTGATATTCGACCTCCAATAATTGAAACAAGTTCTCTGATGTCCTCGACCTTGCTAAATTACATTCTTCGCGATGGAAATATCCTTAAGTCTCACAACGTGCTACCCTTTTTCCACCCATTATTAATTTTTTATAGACCATTGCCACTTTGAAAAGGAGCTTGATATTTCACATTCCCATTTATTATTCCATTAATGATGGACCTGCTAGCAAATAATTATTTATTTTCCAGAAATCTCCAATTAATAATTGTAGACCATAATGCATGATTTTCTCGAAATACAAAACAAAACAAAATACAGAAAATCTTATTTTTAATGTATTAAAAAGTCATACTTCTCCTATCATCTGCATGAATTGAACCCCCCTCATCAACACCTCAATTTGTTCTTATTCACCTAAGTAAGCCATCCCTATTTGCTCAAAATCCATCCCCTCAGGATTCTGATGATGCTAAATTTTCTTATGTTTATTTGGATACAGAAACGGTGTTGTGTGGGGTTCCATTGCATAGACTCAACTCCAATACAATACATATAAGAGCAAACGCACTTTCCAAGTTCCTTCTCCATTTTGCAAAATCATCAACGATTTGATTGTATATTACGTATACTCTCTTCAATTATAAATAAATGCACAGCTATTTTCTTGTTATTAAATGTATTTTAATCTTAACCAGTACTGTTCTTTTGTGTGCAACAGGTGTTATTTTATGTGGTTGGAAATTGGGAGACCTCAAACATAGCAACGTAGGCCGCCAGTTTTGTGTTACTTTGACTTCAGTTGCAGCCTAAGGAAAAGGGTCTTCCATCGACGATTACCATTTACCGATGAAGTACTACATTAGTTTGTGTTCTTTCTAATTAATTCATTGGGGTTGAACTGCTTAAAGGAACGAGTCGTCTTGACCTAGTTAGAATTCTAACTTAATACTCTTGCTAACTTGTCTTGTAATCAACCACATGCAGCTTTTCTGTTAAAGTTGACTCCTAAATGTTAATAGAATTGACTTGGCAACTTGACCTTAAACCATCTGGAATCATATGAATAACTGTAACTATATTGATGAGTGATTTCTCACATATCCAGAAGTAATCAGTAGATAGTTAGATTTTCTTGAACTTATATATATATATATACACATTCACATTATCAAGTAATCACTTCTCAGTAATGTTTAATTAGAATAATCATCATAGAATGATCTTACTTTAGGCACCTTAAGAAAATTTCAAGTTACAACGGAATAAACTGAGGTCCACTCCATGATCTTTTTTTTATGTTTTTGTGATGCAAAACTCCAAGGTTTTAACCAGGGTTTTTAACTAAAAGGATTACATGGCACATGCTGCCCCCAGAATCGTAGGACACGCTCTCGGACCATGTTGATCATGAGCTTGCTTTAGTAAAACGGGTTGACAACGTTTAAAAATTTCAAACACCATTAAATGCCCAAATCAATCAGGGTAAGAGAAAAGTTAAACACATCACTCGCTTGACAGATTGACACCCTCTATTTGTTGTTTTCTTGTTTAATTCTTGTTCTTATTGCTACGGACTAATAGATCAAATCAAACATATATAGTTAATATTATCTTGAAGAAAAAAAATAATTAATACTAAAAATTAAATGATTCAAACTAAAATTTACACTTACAATTCCAACAATTAGAAATTTAAATCCTTCTCGTTATTGTTGATCATCTATATATATTTGATGTAAGGAATTACTTATAAGAAAAATGATATCTATTTGATATTAATATTTTTAACATATACAATAATATCATCATACCAAATTAAATTAATTATGCTTCGACTACATTAGGAGATGATTAATAATTATATCTTTTACTTTAGAAAATAGTAGTATTACAATTAAAATTCTAACATTAAATAAAATTTTTATAATTTAGGATAATTATAATATATTACTAGAGTAAATTACAATAATTATAATATATTCATCAGATTCCTATATTAATATATTATCAACGAACATAGTAATTAAAAAGTGGTTAACATAAATATGTTTGACCCACGTGTCAGAAGCAAGCTTTCTCTCTCTAAATAATATCTATAATCTGTCACTGCAATGTTTGTGGTTTAATATGCACCTGGGATTGGGTTGGCTGGGATTTGAAAGCTGCTGAAAACCCTAGAGCCCTGATGGGGCACCATATCTTTAGGGAAAGGGCATTTGTTTTATTTGACAGAGGACTTGCCTACTACAATATCCTCACCCTAGAAAGGTAAGTACGTACATACACAAATGAATGTTAGGTCCATTATGTTGTGAAGGGTCAGTTTCTAAAGGCAAGCGGAACCCCAGTTCGAACTCAATAACGCCCGAGTCAGTATAAGCAAGTTTACAAAACACCTCATAAAAGCCTAAACAATGTATAACTAGTAACAAATCGACTTGTTGTTATGCAACAAGTGTACACTTATATGAACTCGATGTTCCATTGTTAAATATTTCTTGATCAACCAAATTAAAATTTTTATTTTGGTTAACAAGTTTAAGATTATGAATATGTTGTGTATGGGTAAACAAATTGAAAAGACGATATTTTATTCCTAAATTGACCTCAAAAGAAGTCAAATTCCTTAATTTCCACCAAAAAGAATAGGCTCAAATGGCACCGTATTCTCTGGCTGCAATGGCCCCTTAGATTGAAAAAACAATCCAGCCCCGCAATTTAAATGCGAAATTGACACTTCCGACGACCGAATAACCGCCAAAAATACTCTCCAGATTCTGAGTTCATGGATATTATCAGCTATGTACATATACACACACATATGTATATATATATATATATATATATATAGAATATCCTCGTTAGGTATAGCAGATAATGACGGTTCAAGATCGTACATCTAGCATCGGCCCCCAGTCATGAAATTAGTGCCAACCGGAGGCAGCTGTAGAGATTTCTCAAGAGCCTTTTTTTGGTTTTTTGTTGGCGGTGTAATTTAATAATTTATAGACACTGTACCAGCAAGCAAACAGGGCATCGATAAGCGATTGTAATTGGTGAATACTTCTGGAGTCTAGTGTATCTTTCAAGACGTTGCGGCCCAGATAAGATTTTGGAGGTGCAGTTGAAATTATGAATACACTTTCTAAGGAGTTGAAAGTCCTTTTCTTTTATGTATCCTTACCAACAATTAACGCTCATATAGCTTGCAGGCATAGTAATTCAATATTACACGGTATTGTCTTTTAAATGGTTAAGACAAGCCACTTTATTCCCAAGTGAAAGTTTTGAGCTACGTAAATACAACTCTGGGGTCCTTTCTGAAGTTAAATCCTTTGGGGCCCCACAGAAAATTTGACAGAAGAGAATTGAAGCAGCTATGTTCATTTGGTTTTAACTTTTAATAATCATACCACGTAGATAAGGGAATCATTATTTATCTTGTTTGTTTCCTAGCCTTTTCATTGTATTGTAGTAGTAACTATTTGGTTATGATTACCCATCGACTCAAGTTTTCAACAACCATCAGTTTCAGATTTTCCTGTCCCCAAATAAATTAATTAAAAAAACATTTGGTTCAAGTTATTTGAAAAACCCTGGGTAGGATTTTATTTTAATACGCGTCACCTATTCCAAGTGCCGATAGTTCTCATCGTACAGTAATTGGATTCGTTGGGCACCAAATGAGCAGAATCCAGTCCGTCCATGTTAATGTATCTTTTTTTATTATTATTTTTAATTATTGCCTTGATTGGATAAGTAATTACATTGTTTATTACAATCGTACGAAAATAAGTTCATGAGATAATTTGGGGACACGTTTCATTAACTGACGTGACATGACTATCGTCCTCTTTTTATGTCCCACTAATTAAAAATTAACAAGACATGAAATAGATAGTGGACCACGTCCCAGCGTCCTTCACCAATTAAATTCAGCTAATCATCGACAACAGAAAATGAATATGATTGGGTTCTGTAGAATAAATAAACTTTTGTTTTGTTGGTATTACTCGATTCATCCATAAAATTTTAAATTTAGAATTTTAATCACTCTCTACTAAACAATTGCCTTGACGCGATTAGTAGGTGGCTTTGGACCATCATTAAACTTGGGCTTTTAGTTGTGAGAGACAGATGTACTTTCCGCCTAAAGCCACATAAAATTTCTAAAAGTGGTCTGTATCACGAAATTTCAGAAGCAATAAAGAAATAATCCATGCATGGAGTCAACTAAAGTGAAGTGCCTATACTCATGGAACTTAAATAATTGGTTGAACAGTTAATTTTCAACCCAGCCTCATATATGAACACTTTACACGTCTTACATTGGATGGTGATCGGTAGAGAGACAATTGTAAGAAGAGTGGGGCAGTGGGAAATTTGCATGAAACTTTAGAAAAGAACATCTTGTTTGTCTCTCTCTCAGAGAGCAAAACTAGATGCTGAGTGGCTGTGCCCATCAAACAGGTGGTGTTAGAAGACAAAATGCCCATCAAACAGGGTTTTAGTGGAAAACAATTAAGGCCATTCCATATTTCCTTCTTATGCTTCCTTCCTCGGTCGCTGTTTAGTGATTGAAAGCCTGAAATAGATGGCCACGCTACGTCCGTGTAATGCAAGTCTTGACACCTTTTACCTATGATTTTAATTTAACTTGCTTTGTTATTGTATAACTTGGAATGATTAGTCGCTCATCAGGGTTAAACGTGTTGCACGATAAAGAAAGCTCCAAACTAAGAACAACAAATTTTTTGTTATAAGAGAAAAAGATAATGTCAAATAACAATTCCATTACTCCTATAGCTTTAAATGGTCCATGTAGACTCGGAGTTAACAAAAGGATTTTTCATTTTTCATTTTCTTTTTGATTTAAATGTTGGAGATAATGTGTTCATTACCGACGTTGACATCACAGCAAAAAGTGGATGCGTACGTTCGTGCTGATGCTCAAAGGTATACGGCATGTACACCAAGTAGCAATCTCGCTATACTCAATTATTATCAAAATTTCATATAATTTAACGGAATTAAGTAATACCTTTATGATTTATAATTGATTTAAACATTAACTCCAAAACAGAGCCTGTGTGGTACACGTGATCACAAGACGGCAAAAAGCAGAAAGAGAAAGGCCGCGCCACCGGCGTAGGAACCGTGTTCATCGTAGCTGACTGTCAAAATCGTAAAGTGACCAACAGCCAGCGAAGCGGAAAACACTATCCAGTAAACAGCGACTGTCGGCATGCTGAGGTCACTGGGAACTCCATGTGATGTGAAGTTTCCTTCCCAAAACGCTGAGATGGTCCCACTTATCTCTTTTCGTTGGCCCAGCGTTTGACCATTTATGTTTTGTAAGATTTCCGATTGTTACCTATGTTCCAAGATCAACATCTATTCAAAGTCATATAAAATTATGCTTTTATATACTTTTATTTTCTTAATTATCCTATATATAAAAGATGATCTCCTATATTTTATTTACTTCATTTTTAGTTTTGATATGTTTCCTATCCTATATTTTAGTTTCTCCTTTATTTGTGTGACTTTTTGTAAATAAAAATAAAAAGAGAGTAGAGTGTATTAGAGAGATTGAGATATATTTATCTTAAATATATACCTTGTTAAATTTGTCTTGTGTTGTTTTCCCCCTTTTTTCTCATTTTAACTTTAGTTGTATTTTAGGTGTTTTACATCATTATATCATAGCCTAATTTTAGCATCGCTATTGATATAACAATTACATCAGTTACTCAAAAAAAAAATCTTCAATAATGGCAACAAAGTTTGAAATAGAGAAGTTCAATAGAAATAATTTTTCATTTTAAAAGATGAAGATGAAGGCAATCTTAACAAAAGAATACTGCTTGGAGGCCATTGGAGAAGAGATCACGAAAAATAGCAAAAGGAAGAAAATGAATTAGAAGGCTATCATCAATCTAGATTTACATCTAATTGATGAAAATTTGTCAAGTTTAAAGGAGAAAGATATAACAAAGGATATTTGGGATGGGATACGCTGACAAAATTGTACAAGACTAAGTCATTTCACAACTAAATCTTCTTAGATAGAAGACTCTACACTCTTCAAATATTGGAATTTGCTTTAGTGATGGATCGCATTAAAACTCTTAATACCCTAATTTTGAGCTCTCACAATTGCGCTACAAAAATTATATAAATAAATGTGCAAAACTTTTATTTTAAAGTCTACTAGATTAGTATAATAAATGCATATCAACTTAACCAATAATAGTCTTTTAGACTATATCATATTTGAAAAATATTGCTATTGATATTTTAAAAGAAGAATTGAGGTGCAGGAATAAAGGGGGATAAATTTCCAAATTCACAAAAAGTGGAGGCATTATCCATTATGAGAGAGAGATCAACATAACATAGTTCTAATGAAAACCAAAATCATTGTAGATATGATAGAATATCCAAATGGTACAACTATGACAAAAGCAGACACATCAAAAAGGAGTATTGGAACAATAAGAATGCTGAGAAAAAAGAAACAACTCTAAAAATGTAGCATCCCACTCCCGCAAGATCCGAGCCCGATATCGATGGTGATATCCGAGCTCGTGCCCGCGGAAGTGGCGTGCTAAAGCAATCAAGCAGTTACGGTC
>JANKYE010000224.1:9905601-9929278 GCA_032467995.1 Erythroxylum dillonii
ATCAACACGTTTCTGTTTCAAGAACCAAACTTTGCCGTTCTTTACCAACAAGCACAACCATATCTTTTATAGAAACAGAAACTCTATCTCAAAAGAAACATGGAAATATAAGCATAGAGGATAGTTCGATCGAGTTTCCATATTCATCACCGAAAGTTCACATTCGATTTCTGAATTCCTTTCATGGCAGTGCATCGAAGAAAGTAATGCCATAAAAAACAGAATCATACCACATCCGATTCATACAAAATGATACACGGTAAAATAATTAATCATGCAATACCGTGGCTCTGATACCAACTGTAAAATTTTATAGGATCGATTCATTTTGTATACTTGTATCTATGATTTTGTATTCGTTGTAGGAAACTTTCTATTTCCTCTCGTCTTCTTTCGTTAGAGCATTCCTCAATAGTTCAGAATGTTTCAGAAGCGTTATAATAAAATAAATTATTTCAACTTATATAACATCTCCAATGAACATGTCCTTTGGTAAGTGGAAGAGAGAGGAAAAGGATCCGTGACCCATTTGAGCCCAATAATTTAATACCCAATAATCATTATCTTAGGTGCTTTTCATGGGACTCAATCTATAAATTACATAGGACATAAAATAGTCTAACATAAAAAGATAAAAGTTGTGTGTTTTGTTTTTCTATTTTGTTTTCATACACTATTTCCCAGTGAATCTTGTTTTCTAACGAGATAGAGATTCACTTGTTTTCTAACGAGATACAGATTACTTGCTGAGGAATTAGGGTGGATGCGTACATAACCCATAATTTGATGCGCGAGGGGTTGCCATCGCTGCCGATGGAAGACATGGCCCTTTTGTAGAAATTCTTGGATCTCACTCATTAATTAATACGGGATTATGCTTTCGGCCTCGAAGCCAGATTTGCATCTTGGGTTTTGACCAGTAAGATTTGCAGAAACACAATACTTTTGGTTCAACCAGGAGTTGGTTTTTAGGTTAACATATTCGGTGCCGTAGGATGTGTCTTGGTGTCACCCTCCTAGTCCTCCGGAAGTAACTCCAATACTGAATACTCTTAACTAGGAATCTCTAATTTGGTTGCAACGGCAGTATTTCTAAATATGATTCCCACCGCCAGCTGGAATCTAACGAACTGACCCTATTGGTCGGATCCAATTGTGGCAACTAATATAAATCTATATCTTGTTTTGAAAAGATACTTTCTAACCTAAAATGTTGGCGAATGAATCTACCTATGAGATTTCTGTATCACTTTAAGTTTACGGAGTATAAGTTGGATTTCTTCTCCCACTACTACCACCCCTTTGAATCCCAATCCCCAACCCTATTCATCAACTTACTGAAGTCGTATTTCAACTCGCAGATAATTTCTTCCGCCAACTCCTCCTACTCCTCGCCACAACAATGTCACTCTCTTGCTCCCCTGCCTTCCTTGGCCCTCTCCTTGGCTCCGCTGCCAACTCCACTGCCGCCGCAGACTACATATGCAACCAGTTTAACGCGGTGTCCAACAAGTTCATTGATACAGGCTATGCAGTGGACAACACATACCTTCTCTTCTCTACGTATTTAGTCTTCTCCATGCAACTTGGTTTCGCCATGCTCTGTGCTGGCTCTGTACGTGCAAAGAACACCATGAACATCATGCTCACCAACGTCCTCGACGCTGCAACAGGCGCTGTTTTCTACTATCTATTCGGTTTCGCTATAGCATTTGGCACACCGTCGAATGGTTTCATTGGTCAGCAATTCTTTGGCTTAAGTAGGTTTCCGTCGCTTTCATTCGACTACGGATACTTCTTGTACCAGTGGGCTTTTGCCATTGCAGCAGCTGGGATCACCAGTGGTTCGATAGCTGAGAGAACGCAGTTCGTTTCTTACCTGGTTTACTCCGCATTCTTGACAGGTTTGGTTTACCCTATCACTTCTCATTGGTTCTGGTCCGCCGACGGGTGGGCTAGCCCCGGAAGAACAGACAACCTGCTGTTTGGTTCCGGGGTAATTGATTTCGCCGGATCTGGCGTTGTCCATCTCGTCGGAGCAACCGCTGGGTTTTGGGGTGCGTTCATTGAAGGTCCTCGAATTGGACGGTTCGAACATAACGGTCGGCCGGCGTCTCTCAGGGGACACAGTGCAACGCTAGTTGTGTTGGGTACATTTCTATTGTGGTTCGGTTGGTATGGGTTCAACCCAGGTTCTTTTTTCAACATTCTTAAGACCTATGGCAAAAGTGGTTCTTATTATGGGCAATGGAGTGCTGTCGGTCGGACAGCTGTTACTACGACTCTGGCGGGGTCAACCGCAGCGTTGACCACACTCTTCGGTAAGAGGTTGTTAGTGGGTCACTGGAATGTCACCGACGTTTGTAACGGTTTGCTTGGTGGGTTCGCAGCGATAACAGGAGGAGCCTCTGTGGTGGACCCGTGGGCGGCTATTTTATGCGGGTTTGTGTCAGCTTGGGTACTCATTGGTTTCAACAAGTTGGCTGAGAAATTCAAATATGACGATCCTTTAGAGGCTGCACAACTTCACGGTGGTTGTGGATCTTGGGGAATTATATTCACTGCATTGTTTGCTAAGAAGGAGTACGTTAATGAGGTGTATCCGGGATATAGTGGACGGCCTTTTGGGCTGTTTATGGGCGGTGGAGGTAAGCTTTTAGCTGCTCATTTGGTGCAGATATTGGTGATTCTTGGGTGGGTCAGTGTCACAATGGGACCTTTGTTTTACTTACTTCATCACTTGAATCTCCTGAGAATAACTCATGAGGAGGAGATGGCTGGGTTGGACCTCACTAGTCATGGTGGTCATGCTTACGAATACCCCCCAGTCCCAGAGGATGGAAACGGAACCCTAAAACATTTGGGGTTTTAGGCCCCGTCTTTTGGGCCTCTGTACAGTTCCCTCTAATAATAGGACCCCACTAATATTTTTCCGTACCTTTTCAAATCTTTCAATGCAGCTGTATTTTTCCAAAATGAGATATTCATATCCATAGGTCTATCTATCTAATATTTGTTAGATTAATAAAGAGACACAGATTTCTTCGTAAACACTCCAATGAGACTTACTAACAATTGCCCGAATAGAAGCCAAGTTCCTATACTCCGAAAACGATTAACCCAACTCGAAACTCTTAACTTTCCGTAGTTTCCACCGAACCTGAACCCCAAGTTTAAGCTCCATCTTAACTCAAACCAAATCGAGTTGTCCAATAGATTCGTCGGTAAAGTAGATTAATGCAAGCTAATAACTTCAAATGATAACAGAACTCCCACTAATGAAGATACATGGTGGAAAAAGAGTCACTTATTCTTCGTGTAATCCAACCCAAAATTCACTACTAAGGTTTGAATGGAAATCTTATTTTTTTGGATCTTGGTTGGTTACTTCATGTTCCAAACTGAACATATAATTGCAGCTGGATCATTTTCTTTATTGTTAGTATACCGTATAAAACAATAATTGATAAAAGACAATCCTTGGTTATTGGCTCTAGAGCTGGTGGGTTCAACCGCTGTGGACGGCAGTTGGAAAGCTGCTCTTGATCCAATTAATAGTGAACATCAGACTCAAATTAAAAGCCATCATAGTTACTAGTATAATTCAGAGATTTAAGTATCTTCCATTCTATTACAACACCAATTCCGGTCTTAAATAGGCACAATGTCAAACGCTGACAGGTGCCTCGAGACACGAGCGTATAAATTAAAGCAAATTTTCATGTGATCGAGCATTTGGAATCCAAAATACAAGATTAAGAAGCACCCAGCAGCTGTGCACCAAGGTTCTCACTTGAGGATGGCCCTTATATAAACAAAGCTCCTATCGCTATTCTTAAACACATTGGCAATTATATTTGATCTTGAAAAACACTGGAAACAATAATATATTACACTTTTTTATTAGACACTGACGGGGGCTACGCCTACACATGAGCCAGGCTCGTCCAAGAAGTTTCAAAATCAAAATACAACATACCTACATCAACTGCTGGAGGTCCCGGAGAAATGGCTTTCAGATTTGAACCTTCTAAAACCAGTGCAAGAGATTGCTCTTGAAACCAGCCATCTTTTTCGTCAACCTTGTATGGAACCTGAATGCCTCCACCAGACAGGGAGCTATGCTGATTGACAGTTGTTGGCACATTGTATGCAAGTTCAGCTTCAAAAACTGATTGCTTATTGCTCTGATTTAAGTCATCAACCCAACTGTAGTCAAAATCAGTTAACCTTGGATCCCCGATATTTTGACTTTCATTTCTAAGCATTGACAAATTGTGACTATCGTTTGATCGGGGAATATGTTGATTGGAAACTTGAGGTAGAATTGGCATCAGACTTGCAGCGCCAGACTCCATATTGGTTAGGGACAAGCTCTGAGGCATAGATAAACCTAAGCTCGTATTTGGAAAATGATTCTGTTGCCCTGCAAAAATTTGGTTTCTTGATGTTGTTATTGACGTAGGATTGCTAGTAGGGTATGTTGGAGGAGAACTACTTCTATTTGATGAACCATAGAAATGATGATTTGATGTCAAAGCACCCCGGATAGGTCCTGGCCTTTTAAACATGGAATTAGTTGGGACAAACGGTGGCACAAAATTGCCAACGGTAGACCTTCTACTCCGCACGCCAAGAGCATGCTTTGCTAATCCACGAGGAAGAATTCCATTCCATCCCTGAACAGTTCTTGGTTGCATGACTTTACTCTGACCTACGATACCTGGTGTGCTTAATATGGAAGATGTGCAAGAACGAATTTCTGTCGGTCTGGGGAGCTGGTTAATTGAGATTGAATTTGTTTCAAGCTGTATATTATCAAGAGCTACAACTTGATTAACCTGAGGTACTTCAACAGGACAAGGAGGGTATGGAAAATTCGAAGTCAATAATCGAGTGTCCTTTTTCTGTTTCAGCCTGAACTTTTCCCGTTGAATTTCCCATATCTCATTTTTATCAGTGGCATGACAATGGTCGATACTGGAAACGCCTGTACCCCAGTGCACACATGGTGCATGCGAGTCACAAACATAACAGTGACACTAAGGTACAACATGAAAATGGTATAATTCAGCCAACAGAATGTAAGAGTAAAAGCACGGGAGTTTAGAAAAATGTCCATACCAGAATACAGTGTCTCTCGTGAGGTGTAGAATTAAAAGGAAATTTAGCACAAAGATGGCGAGAATGAGGGTAGTCTCTGCAAGCAATCTGTACAAGATAAAACATAACTATCATTATAATCACTAGAATGGATCAGCATCTTGCAACCCAGAAAGAAAGAAGATGGATTTTAGGGCGATGTTAGATCATGCTACTTTTCAACCACAGAGGCTGTGATATTTAGGAATAGATGCCCAAGGGAAAAAAGAAAAAAGAAACAAATCCTTCAAAACCTTAATGTCATGATTTCATATGCAATTTCAAGAATCTAAAAAATTTGAGTAGCATTAGACCAACTATTGCCGTGCTTTATCTTCATCTTATCTAAACTGTTTCGTGTTAATCTTTCATCATTTTGTTACATTTGTACCTCTTAGTTGTATTGCTGTAAATATGTGAAGTCAGGTGAATTCGAAATTCATATATTATTTAATGTTTTTCATTAGAAGGTTGTCTTCTATACCCAAAATTAGCCTAAGTTCTCAAATCCTCGTTGTAACGAATCATCTCTATCTATCTATCCTTAACAAGCAGAACAAACAAGACTTGGACATTCATATTACCGTATAATCAATCCATTCAAAACAAGCAACCGACACACCGTCAAGCATTAAAAAGGAAACTTTCAAAAAGTCATGTGCATAAACAAGTAAATTCACACCTGTCCCTTTTGTCCAACAACAAGGATGTCATCACCGTCATTATCTGCGTCCTTGACGATGGGCACCGGAATATCGGGATCGCCGTCCAAAACCACGCAATCATCATCATCATTAACTTCTACAAGTTTCGACGGCTTCGATTTTGACTTGGAATTAGAGGTATTAGTCTCCCCCACAATCATAACTTCATCAGAGTCGTCCGTTTTGTTGTCAAAAGTCTGAAGTATCTCAGTCAACCAATGGTCATCATCATCGCCGACTCTGGGATTGTCGAAGACTGGCTCCTCATCGGAGCTAATGTCAAATATCTGAGGATAAGAAGAACCCATAAGAGAGAAGAGAAGTGAAACAAACAAGGGTTGTCGAGCTAAGAAGTCGGAGCTTTATCATCCGAGTTTAGACTAAAGGAAAAGAATTACTTCATAAGAAAGCAGAAGTGTGGGTAAATTGGGAGGATTAAAAAGGAAATTTCGTTGAAATTATGGAAACATAAAAGTTGGATTCCGAGACGATTGGCAATATTTCAAGGAAAGTTCAACACTAGGAATGAAACTCTCTACATACCTAGAGCAAACTTAGGCTTGAAAAGGAAAGAGCAAACAGAGGATTTTAGGAGGGTGAGGATGCAAAAAGTTGCTCACTAGAAGGGAAAAAGAAAAGAAATACGAACACAACTTAAAGAGCAACGGGAAATTAAAAGTAAGCAACCATAAAAATGAACTGATGACATTTAGCGATTATCAATAATTATTTTTATTAAATAAACATTATTTGCATAATATTGAGTGATTGTTAATATTTTATTATTTATAATAAAAATGATAATTATTAATCTTTTTCTTATTAAGAATTAGTACATAATAATTATTCCTAACATATATACTTAGGCTATCTATATCAATTTTTCTTTTTTTACCAAAATTTCTTTAGGATATAAAATATTTTGAAGTCTTTATATTTACTCAAAATTCCCTTTTATCTTCTTTTTATAACGTTTAATGGATGTAAGTTTATTATCTTCCATCTATTCTTTGTATATTTTTTAGGCCTTCGACCCAAATCACCAGCGATTTATCAAAATACTTATTAAAAGTAAATCACTAATTTTGTTGGAAGTTAAAAATATAATTAGATTTTTGGCTGGTCATTTTTTTATTAAAAAGAAAATTAACAAAATCGATTACAAAACTAGTCTAGGGAAACAGATCTCCGTCATATCTTCTAAAAGGATATTGTGGCACCCAATAAATATAGTATCAAAATAAACGAATCCTACATAAAAATGTTCAGCATAAGTAACAAATCAGTCAACGCATCTGTTGATCTCTCGATATATATGTCGATAAACAACAGTCCAGTTCCAAGTAAAAAGTTCGAAGATACCCATTACAATGAGATTGAGATCCTTGAGCGGATTCCTAAGGATGAGAGGATATTGCTCACCACTATAGAATTCACTTTCAGTTCAATTCGGCAGAATACCCAGATTCCACGCTAGCAAAAGTCCGGTAAATACGCTCTAGAGTTTCGCTGACACCAATAAGTACTAACCTAGATTTTGTGCTAACCCACCAAGTCAATTACTTGCACTATCCCGTAGGAGACTACCTGCTGTGGCTGAGAACTGGAAATTTGGTTGGTCATTTAATTTTGCATCACTACCTATAATAGAACTATATAGGAATAAAGACCATAACTTTTTTTAAGCCTTATTCAAGTCTTTTCTCTAATTTTTGTACATGTAAATAATAAGCCTTCTTCTTTCCTTCTGCTTGCTAGAAAGCATCAAAATTCCTTGCAGGTTGTGAGATCCTAGAATTTTCCACATTGTGAGGTTAATTGGAAGATTGTTCCATATTTATGAATCAAGAAGAATTTCATATTGAATACTTAGAAGGTGAATCATTGATTACTTATGGTAATATCAATTAAATAAAGAATAAAAGTTTTGATAGAAAAGCATGTGGGTTCAATATGTTGTCAAATTGAACACTATTTAGTATCTTAAGTATTTACTGTGATACAACTATCTGATTTAAGTGATTTAAAAGTATATGAAAAGTTAAGCAAACTTTTTACAATTCAGAAGAAGAAACTTAGGATTAATTTTGGCTTATTTATCAACCAATGTATCGTATTGATCGACCCATATAGGTTAGAGAAGGTGAAAATAGTTGACAATGTCAACTACTAGTCAATCAATATATTTCAAAACTACTTTTCTGAAAACAATTTTGAAGTCTTTAGGTTAGTTTTAACATAATATAAATAAATGAGAAATAATAAGATAGATAGATAGAGGGACGAAAGACAAGCTAATGCAAAAATGAGAAAAAGGAGATTTTAGTGTGATCAATCAATATTCATAAGAAATTAGGTAATATTTGGTCAAGTTTTCACTTAAAAAGAGGAATTCCATGTACATTACTATGAGTAATAGGTGACATTATGTCAATTAGGTTTGTAAGATTGTGTGTTTAATTAAGTATTTGATTGTCATATCATATATTTGACAAATATTTCAAGCTTTTATTTATTAAAATTAGGAAATAATGGTATAAATCTATATAAGGGATATAGTAGTTAGATTTTTGTAAAACTAATACGTTTAACAGTTTTAAATTAAAATTGTTAGTATGATTTTGTATGATAATTCACATGTAGTTATGTTTTAAGTGATTTATGGTTAGGGTATCACAGAGATATAATATATGATGGATTATATACAATTTTATGTCATAAAGTTGGTGCCCAAGGTATGACTATTTTTTTCTTTTTCTCTGGCTGCATATGGTAATTAATGTGTGGCTTAGGTGAGTCATGTTTTATATGATGCATATGGTGAGTTATGGATGGTTAGGTCAACGTAGATATTGACTATTGATGGAGCTAATGCCTAGCTCCAAATAGGGGCATTAATCAATTCAATTTTATGACGAATTTCTGAAGCCAGATTGGAGCAAAACCAATTTGTAAGTTTTTTTATATGATACATATGAGATATTGATAGTTAGGTGATTGACTAATTTTAAGTTTGTCAATGTTGAATTAATCACAAGTGCACGATATAGTTATAGCTAGCACAGGCAACTACGAGTCGATCCCACAAAGAAAACGATTACTAGTAATTACCATTATCCTATTATCTAGTCTACAAATTGAGTGTTGGAGGTTTTTAACTAAAAATAATACTTAAATAGATAAAATGAAATACGAATCAATAACGAGCAGAGAACAAAGAAAATTGCTTAGGAAATAGTCAATATAAAAATTTAGTGTCTAGGTAATAAATCCCTCTAAAACCCTTAAATAATTAACTTTTTATTATGCAATTGTTTTATTGACTATTTGATCGTGGAAATTCTTACCTTATGTTAATAACTTTTTCGAGACTACTAACAACTAATCTTGGTCTTATTAACCAAAATTCCTTAGGTTAAAGTTTTTATGATGACTTTACCGATTTATGAATTTCACTATTAGGTTTGAACCTAATTAAGACGATTTTTATCGATCTATCTCTACTTTTGCAACCAAATCCTTTCAATTATGGCAGATTTATTCATACTCAGCTTTTCTCAATCTCTATATTATGAAATCAGATTATGTACTAATATTCTTGATTTATTAGAGCATACATTAAACACATAATTTAATCACAATAGACCAATCAAAATAATTGCATTAAATAAAAGAATTAAAACATATTGTAGAAGGAACTAGACATTAAAAATGTTTAGTTACACTTGCTAGAACCTAAAATCAAGCATAAATAGGGAGAAAATGAATAAAAAAAACAAAGAGTTCATAATTTTAAATCTCCCTTTCTCTTATCTCGAATATTCTTGCAAGTATGAGATTTGATGTTGTATTTTATTGGATATGTTGATGATTTCTTTGTGTTTTCCATGTCTGTGGATCAATATCATCCCTTCTAAACTTTCTCCATATATGGAATCACCTCTCAAAGCCTGCTCTTCCATTTTGCCTCCACTCATATCTTTTTATAGTAATTTTTAGGGTTTTTAGGAGATACATAGTTTGATACATGAGCATGTACTAGATTGTGTATACTCCAAAATCTCCAGAATTTGAGATTCTACAAGGGTTATGAGATGTACACAACCATAAACATGGTCATGTATCCCTTATTTACTTCAAATCTTCGTTTTATACTGTATTTTCATCTGAATTTTTCTCCTTTTAGTCTATGAAGGCAATTATAACCTATAAATGCACTTAGAGCAAATTAAATACCAAATAGAAAATAAAAGTATAAAATATCAAGTAAAATACATCAAATATGGGTGTATAAATATAGTCAAATATGCATCTATCAAACATCCTTACACTTAAGCTTTTGCTTGTCTTTAAGCAAACCATAAGCAAAATTATAAATATAAATCTTATAATATCCATCCTTCATTAATCTTGATCTTTCCATTAATATTATAAATCATTATGTCATATTGAATCAAATTAACATACAATTAGACTCAAATTATCCTAAAATTAAGTTCCTCGGCCAATATTAATAGTAATGACATCGATTATCACATTGAAATTAAAAGTATAAACCTTTACACTCTCACCAAGGTTTCACTCAATGACCTCAAGTGTTTAGGGTGAAAAGTATCAAAACTCTCAAACCAATGTATAATAGAACTCTTACCATTGGCTTATAGTATTATCACATCTCCACCACTTATGTATAAGCTAGAAACAAAAATCAGATCTTTATTTAGGTTATAATAGGGCTTAGGTTGAAAGGACTCATCTTAGAGTTCCCTTTCTAGAACCTGATTGGAGCTCTCACGGTGACCCCACGATAGCCCTCTAATCGTTATCTAACTCAACTGAAGGGGTTTTCGCAAAGCCAAGTCATTCAAGTATTAAAAACCTTTTATACTTTAACTTTTAAAAGAGCAAAAAATAGTGGGAACTTTTTCTATCTATCATTTTATTGAAAATTTTAGCAGTATAATGACTGCTTTTTTAAGATTCCCAAATTTCAAAAACCTACATAACACATTTTAAAACACTTCTAGTAGCTCATATAGCAACTCAACTTTTGGAATGGGACCTAAGGTCCACATCACAAGCAATCACAAACGTATAATTCTAAACAGTTTAAAATTGTCTTTAACAATCAAAGCCTTTGTAGTTCATTAAATAAAAGATATTTACAGTTCCACTAATATTCACAAGATCACAATTTTAAACCCTTTTCAAATATACTTTACAACATATATTCAAGCATCTAAGCCAATTTCAAGCAACCACATACATAAGAAAATAAGACAAATACGGTAGCAGGCGACGATAAAACTAACCCTGCAGCGGAGTCCCAATTACTGCAATACCTGTACGCCTACCTGGGGTGGTTTGTTGAAAAACATAAAAATAAAGGTGAGCTAAACGAGCTCAATGAGTATTAATCAGTCTACTAAAAATTTAAACTTTTTATAACAACATAACTAAAATATTCCCATATAATAGTAAAGTTCATGGTAAAATACTTGTCATAACAATTCATTCGTGCATCAAGACAATTAGTACTAAAAAATCATTTCCTAAAACACAATTTCAATGTTTCTTAAATACTATTTCGAAAAGCTTTTTTGAAATTAAACTCATCGTATAAAAGTTTCCTTTTTCTATTTTCCTTTTTCTTTAACCAATAAATAGTGGTGGCAATAAGTTTTCTAAAAACTTTTATACTGACAATAAGTCAGCCACAAGAATTGGTACCATACGACACCTCTCAAGTTACTTTTAAAAATAAATAGTGGCGGCATTATTATTTCATGACTTTTCTTACTCAACATAACCCATCACTAGTTTCTTTACCATACGGTACACTAGACCTAAAGTCACAAAGCTAGTTCTGCATTGCTTACATGCGATCGGTTAACCACTAGTTATAGAACTAGCTTTACATCACTTACCCACAACAGTTTAACCATTATAGATTGATAGTTACAGAGCTGATTTTGCGTCGTTTACTCGTAACAAGTCATGGAGCTAGTTCTATATCATTTACCTGTGACTAGTTAACTATTATTTACGGAGTTGGTTATACATCGCTTAACTATAAGTTAATTGCCATAAATATACCAATATAATAACATATATAAAGCCTAGCAGTGTACTATAGGCAAAAAACAACTTTTACATTTACGAATCATATTATTTTCTAAATCAAGTACGGGAGGATTCATAATTGAATTACTTCAATGTAACTCCCAATCATATAAAATTTAACTTTCAAATTAAAACTATGTATTGCTAGAGTATACACTTATGCTAGCAATATTCACATGTAAAATATCATTTGCATAAAACTCAGCATAAATATTCTTTTCATGATCAAATGAAAACCATTTGCATAAAATCAATTTAAATTAGTCTCATAACTTACTAGTCTCCATAAATAGAAACCATTTTGCATAAAATCAATTTAAAGAACTTCAAAAGTCACTTAAATACCATATTTTACCTATTCTAACTTATTAAATTATTCAAAACACAATCTTACCCATTTTAATTCACCATAACACAATCATGCATAATGAGTCATGGTTATGACTCATGCCCATAATCTATAACTCTACTTGTTCCTTAATTTTCACATGTCAAACGTTCAAATTAGGTTTTCAATTCTTCTATAAATTTGCTCCCCTATGTCTAGTTTCCATAACATTAAAAACATGTGATCGTAACTTCTAAATCATGAAACATGTACCAAATATCACAAGATGTTTCCACACAGGGACAATATCAGGTTACCATATTCATTTTCAATTTTCAATAACCTTTAGCTAGAATTAGTCTAAGTATCTTCTATAGATTTTGAGTAATATGTCTTAGGTTTCAACTCCAATTGGAGTCACCCAATTTGGAGGTTTGTAGGTCGAGTTATGGTCAAAAAATAGGCCTAGTTCAAGTGAGCCAAGAACCAAAGGTAAAATTTCACTAAACATAACTCTTTCTCTTGTCATATTAAACCCTTAAATGTTAGATCTCGTTTTCAGAACCCAACTCTTGCTATGATACTACAACTGTTGGATACCATTTTCAGAACTCAACTCTTGCTCTGATACCAAACATGTTGGGTTCCGCTTGTTTCCGGAGCCTAATGCTTGCAGAGTCCTAAACCGTGAGCGGGTTTCCTTGTAGGATTATGTTAATGTACCCTCATTGGCCATCATAAACTCCTGATCAATCTCAAAACATTTCAAGCCACAAAGGCAAGCCCATGCAAAAAAAATCACAATTGACTTCTTCAAAATTGTAGCTCTTAGTCTCTAATTTATTTTGGAGCAAGAACCAACTAAATCGGAGCTCTATGGATCAAGATATGCTTAAAAAGACAAAGTGTGTTCATACCCCAATCATGCTCTCCCAAACAACCCCTCATTTTATTTCAATCAATCTTTTTAAATTCAATACCAATGGCTATCAATTTTTATGGAAAGGTAGAAATTTGTGTTGGGAATTTATTGATTCAGGAATGTCTTAATTTGGAGCTCAGGATATGAAGTTATGGGCAAAAGAATCAACTATGCTCATATCCTCAATCATGTTGTACCTGTCTCGGGACAATTAGTATAACTTTCACTAGGGATATCGTAATGAGTTAATTCTTAGACGGTTTGAAAGAGGACTCCTAAATATACAACTTTCATGAAGACCTTGAAGTGAAATTCTGTCATTTGGAAGGTCAAAACATGGGCCGTGTGAACCCACACGGGTGGACCGTGTAACTTTCGGGTCTGACAGTTTTTCAACATTAGGAATACAAGGCCTAATCGTGTAACCTCCGGGTTTGACAAAATTTTTCACTCTCTAAGACCCCTCCAATGGATCCTAAACACATCCTATCATCACTTTTACTCATAATCTTTCCAAATCGAACAATCTTAGTGCGATATCATTCCATATACTCTAATTATTCGGGATACACGTCCTATGCAACATCTCCTACTCAAACAATCATATCTCTCATCTCCGATATCCAAAAATGGCATACTTTATATCATTGGAAAGCTAGAAATACAAGCTACAACTTCCATGAAGACAACTTCATCTAATTCAACCTACATCTATACAGTTTTCCCCTAGAAGTCAGAATACCCATTTTACCCTTATGAAAAACTTGAAATTTATCTTAACTTCACTTCCTCTATTACAACATCATTCATAACAATTCAATTACCAATTGGAATTCATCAAACTCTCAACCTCAATTCATTTGACTTTTCATATTCAACAACATCTCAACAACATCTCATGATTCTTAACATTCCTATATTTCTTTTCCATAGTATCTCACTTATATATATATATATAAAACAAAACTTCATGTTCAAAGTTCAACAACAAAAGCGGAAAACTTCTTCAAATATATCTAATTCCAACTCAACTCATATCGTCCATACATAATTCATATGTCATTAATATCATAAGATAAGTTTTTACAAAGCTTTAATGGCATTCTAAGCCACATTACATCAATTTGCAAAATCCCCAAATTGCATAAGATACTTGAATGATAATTGCTCAAAATGCAACAATAACCTTGTTTTACATAAATTACTCCAAAATAAAACAAAACATGCAAATTTTGATTTATGCCTTGATTTACTTTCACTTGATCTCTTGCTTATAACCTAAATAGGAGAAAGAGAGTGGGGGTGAGCTTAAAAGCTCGTGGGTAGCAGCTTATAACCGAAAAATAAGCAAAACCATTCAAAAGTTCATTGTCATAGAAAATTCTTGTTAAAATCCATAAAGCACTTGTTTCTTAAATTCTCATCATGTAGTCACATTTACAAACCACAAAATGTGAATGCATCAAACTTGTTTACATATCATAAGCACACAAGCACATCAAAATGGTTTGGGTAGATCCATAATCATGATGCACTACACATTTCCACATAATGGTCCTGTGTAGTCGTAAACTTGAGGGAGTCTATGAAGGATCTTCGTGCCACTTGTGGACAGGCGAGAGAAGCCTTTAAATTGGTCAACGTGCACATGACATTCTTGAATAGACTACCAAAACCCACATAACATGTATTTCAAAACTTGTTGCCCAAAATGGCACTTTTTCAAAAACTTGATTTTATATTTTTGATATATTTCGAAAACCATTTCCGAAAATATGATTTCATAAACAAGCGATCTTTTCAAAAGAAATTATTTTCATAAATTACCACACAATTCACATATCAAACATGTAGCAATTTCTTAATTCATTCAAGATACAATTAATCCAACACTTATAATGCAATTTAAATTATTAAATTTCCTTGATTTAAAGAAAACAAAACTGGATTATTTACTATATTATAAACATATACCCACCTTGAATTCCTTGCTTAAACTTCGCTCAAATTGCCTCCCCTTTCCTTTTCTTGATTCCTCTTGCCTCTCTGGATCTCCTTCATCAATGGCCAAATTCCCAAATCAATAGGCATTTCAATTAAGAAACCTATAAGACATATTCACTAAAATTAATCTTAGAAAGCTTAAACCCATACATTTCTTAAGCTATATGAACCAAGAAACTTTCAAAAATCCAAAATCTTAAGATTAAACTTACCTTGAATCTTTACCAAACAATGATTTTCTTGGCTCTAATGGAAGCTCTAATCCTCCTCTTCCTTTTTCCTTCTTGAATCAACTTCAAAATCCCTCTTGAAAACTAAGAAATGAAGACCCCTAGTTTCCTCCTTCCTTTCTCTCAAAATCGAACTCTCTCTTTGCTTTCTCTCTAAATTTTCATTTCTTCTCTTCTTCTCCCTTTCAATCCACGTTTTCCACTTCTTAGAAAGCAAGATCACACCTTTTTATTTCAATTTTGCCATTAATGAGTGTACAAAGACCCTTATACCCTTCTTTATATGCCTTGTAACTTAAATGCTTAAGTGATCTTCCCAAAAAGCCCTCATACATATATACTCTTACTACCTAATTCAACTAAACCATATTTTAAAATCCTACCAACATCAACATAATAATTAACTCCAAATAAAATAATTAATCTAGCAAGACCTCAAAATTATTTAAATCATGCTTAACTCCTTCCAAAAATTAAGACCTTTTTCTAATCATGTAATTGAAGGAATTTGATAGCACTTCCTTATAGAAAAATGTTCCTCATTGTCTTAATTTTCTAATAATACCAAAATTGTTCCATTTGGTTCAGAAATCTGAAAGTTATACACCAAATATTTCGGACTATTCTTATACTGAAATAACATTATGTGCTCAACTTCCATCTAGAAATTGATATTATTAGAGACCGAATTAAAACTCAATTTCATCAGACAATTTGTATCCCTAACTCTCTAATTTAACCCAAATCAAGAATCATCTCATTTGGATAACTAGAGCAAAAGTTATGGCTAAAACACCAAAGCATGCTCAATGAACATGTTTCAATTACATTTTCTAGCTTTTAACTACCAACCTTTCATATATAACCCATCTTGTATCTAAATCATCTTTTCTAATTCATTTCAAATTCAAGAATTCTCCTTTTCTTTACATATAAATAATCGCTAACAATTTCTCATTTAATAGAAAAGTTCGGTGTCCAACAATTCTCCCCCTTAAAGAATTTTGTCCTCGAAATTCTTACCTGAGTGATCAAACAAATGGAGAAAATGTTGTTACATTATGAATCTAAGACATCTTTGTCAGTAATACTAACTCATAAGTCAATGCTCTAGTTCTTAATAACTTTATATGGACCAATAAAATTCAAGCTGAGTTGCTTCTTTATCCTAACCTGAGCACATCTTGCATTAAATCTACGCACACTTTGGGAACATGATACTCTTAGAAACAATTGATCCTTCGCTTCATAGTTCACATCTCTATAGTGTCAATACACTTAACTCTTATATCTCTCTCACTATATTTGATACCTTTAGTGTTAACCCATCTAATTCATTCATTTTTCTTAAATCAATTAATTCGTAATACAAATCAATTTCACTTTTCTGTAACATCTCCACTTAATTTTGACCTTCAACCCTCTTTAGTCCTATTCATCCAAAAAAGAGGCAGACGACTCTTTTTGTCGTATAACGCCGCACAGTATTTAATGTTATCACTACCATAATAATTGTAATGCTTAAAAGTCAATCAAAGCTGTACATTGATCTCAATTCCACTAACATATTCTTATGGTAGATTATAACTCTTGTCACCTTAAATCAAGCAACTGCTTTGGTTCTAATTTCATCTTATTAAGATCATAACAATTTATGTTTTCATATTATATTCTACTTGTACTCTTTAATCTCATCGTTCCAATTTGTCTCCCTATTTTCCTCAAACAATCCACGATAATACATTCACATCTTTATCACATTCGAGGATGTACACCAAAATATAATATTAGTGTCATATTCAATTCCACCCATACAAATGTATTGCCTCATTGTCTATCATATGTAACCATAGACTGTTTCTCATTTCTAATTATCCACAACTTTCATTTTCTCATATCATGAAAGAGTGTTGTTTTCTCACTAATTCTATCAATTCAAACTCTTAACAATTACTCATGCATATGACTTATACACATGTGACTCAGACTAATGATCAGTCACTACTGTTTGCTATGACATGTTCACAATGCATGTATCTTGACATATAATTCAAAAATGCCCACGTAAAATCCTAATTCTGGCACTCTGATACTACAACTGTTGGATCCCATTTTCGGAACTCAACTCTTGCCTGATACCACAACTGTTGGATCCCATTTTCGAAACCCAACTCTTGCTCTGATACCTAACATGTTGGGTCCTGCTTATTTCTGGAGCCCAACGCTTATGGAGTCCTGAACCGTGAGAGGGCTTCCTTGTGGGGTTATGTCAATGTAACCTCATTAGCCATCATCGGTTCCTCATCATTCTCATAACATCTCAAACCATAAAGGCGAGCCCATAGAACGAAATCACAATTGACTTCTTCAAAATTGTAGCTCTTAGTCTCTAATTTATTTTGGAGCAAAAATAATCTTAATCGGAGCTCTATAGTTCAAGATATGCTTAAAAAGCCAAAGTGTGTTCATACCCCAATCTTGCTCTCCCAACCAACCCCTCATTTTCTTTCAATCAATCTTTTTGAATTCAATACCAAAAGCTATCAATTTTTATGGAAATGTAGAAAAATGTGTTGGGAATCTATTGCTTCAAGAATCACTTAATTTGGCAGTCGGGTTATGAAGTTATGGCCAAAAGAATCAACTATGCTCTTGCCTCGATTATGTTGTACCTATCTCGAGACAATTGGCATAATTTTCACTAATCATATTGTATTGAGCTCATTCTTAGGCTTTTTGAAAGAAGACTTTTAGATCTACAACTTTTTTGAAGCCTTCAAGGTGAAATTTTGTCATTTGGAGGGTTAAAACACGGGCCGTGTGAACCCACGTGGGCAGACCGTGTAACTTTCGGGTCAGATAGTTTTTCAGCATCAAGAATACACAGCTTGTGTGATTTTACACGGCCTGACCATGTAATCTTCGGATTTTAAAAAATTTTCACTCTTTAAGACCCCTCCAATGGATCCTAAACCCATCTTACCATCCTTTTTACTTATAATCTTTCCAAATCAAACAATCCTAGTGCGATATCACTCCATATACTCGAATTATTTGGGATACACGTCTTATGCAACATCACCTACTCAAACAATCATATCTCTCATCTACAATATCCAAAAATCAGATACTTTATATCGTTGGAAAGTTAGAAAGACAAGCTACAACTTTCATGAAGACAACTTTGTCTAATTCAATCTAAATTGATACAGTTTTCCCCTGGAAGTTAAAACACAGATTTTACCCTCATGAAAAACTTGAAATTTATCCTAACTTCACTCCCTCTATTACAACTTCAGTCATAACAATTCAACTACCAATTGGAATTCATTAAACTCTCAACCTTAATTCATTTGACTCTTCATATTCGACAACATCTCATGATTCTTAATAATCCTATCTTTCTTTTCCATAGTATCTCACTTATATATATAACAAAACTTCATGTTCAAAGTTCAACAACTCAAGCGGAAAACTTCTTCAAATATATCTAATTCCAACTCAATTCATATCATCCATACACAATTCATATGTCATTAACATCATAAGATAAGTGTTTACATAGCTTTAATGGCACTCCAATCCATATTACATCATTTTGCAAAATCCCCAAATTACACAAGATACTTGAATGATAATTGCTCAAAATGCAACAACAACCTTGTTTTACATAAATTACTCCAAAACAAAACAAAACATGCAAATTCGGATTTATGCCTTGATTTAGTTTCACTCGATCTCTTGCTCATCACCTGAATAGCAGAAAGAGGGTAAGGGTGAGCTTAAAAGCTCGTGGGTAACAACTTATAACGAAAAAAAAAGCAAAACCATTCAAAAGTTCATTGTCATAAAAAATTGTTGTTGAAATCCATAAAACACTTGTTTCTTAAATTCTCATCATGTAGTCAAATTTACAAACCACAAAACATGAAAGTATCAAACTTGTTCACATATCATAAGCACATAAGCATATCAAAATGGTTTGGGTAGATTCATAAACATGATGCACTAAGCATTTCCACATAATGGTCCTGTGAAACTTGAGGGAGTATATGAAGGAGCTCCGTGCCACTTATGGGCAGGTGGGAGAAGCCTTTAACTTGGTCAACGTGCACGTGACATTCTTGAATGGACTACCAAAACCCACATAACATGTATTTCAAAACTTGTTGCCCAAAATGGCACTTTTTCGAAAAATTGATTTCATATACTTAATATATTTCAAAAACCATTTTCGAAAACATGATTTCATAAACATGCCTCAAAAGAAATCATTTTTATAAATCATCACACAATTCACATATCAAACATGTAGCAATTTCTTAATTCATTCAAAACACAATTAATACAATTTAAATCATTAAATTTCCTTGATTTAAAGAAAACAAAAGTGGCTTATTTACTATATTATAAACATGTACCCATCTTGAATTCCTTGTTTAAACTTCGCTCAAATTGCCTCCCCTTGCCTTTTCTTCATTCCTCTTGCCTCTCTTGATCTCCTTCATTAATGGCCAAATTCCTAAATCAATAGGCATTCCAATTGAGAAACTCATAAGACATATTCACTAAAATTAATCTTAGAAAGCTTAAACCCATACATTTCTTAAGCTATATGAACCAAGAAACTTTCAAAAATCCAAAATCTTAAGGTTAATCTTACCTTGAATCTTCACCAAATAATGATTTTCTCGACTCTAATGGAAGCTCTAATCCTCCTCTTCCTTTATCCTTTTTGAATCAACTTCAAAATCTCTTTTGGAAACCAAGAAATGGGGAACCCTAGCTTCCTCCTTCCTTTCTCTCAAAACCGAACCCTCTCTTTGCTTTCTCTCAAAAATTTCATTTATTCTCTTCTTCTCCCTTTCAATCCACGCTTTCCACTTCCTAAAAAGCAAGACCACACCTTTTTATTTGAATTTTGCCATTAATGAGTGTACAAAGACCCTTATACCCTTACTTATATGCCTTGTAACTTAAATGCTTAAGTGATCTTCCCAAAAAGCCCTCATACATATGTACTCTTACTACTTAATTCAACTAACCCACATTTTAAAATCCTACCAAAATCAACATAATAATTAACTCCAAATAAAATAATTAATCTAGCAAGACCTCAAAATTATTTGAATCATGCTTAACTCCTTACAAAAATCAAGACCTTTTTCTAATCATGTAATTGAAGGAATTTGATAGCACTTCCTTCTAGAAAAATGTTCCTCATTGTCTTAATTTTCTAATAACACCAAAATGGTTCCATTTGGTTCAGAAATCTTAAAGTTATACACCAAACATTTTGGACTGTTCTTATACTGAAATAATATTATGTGCTCAACTTTCATCCAGAAATTGATATTCTTATAGACTGAATTAAAACTCAATTTCATTAGACAATTTGTATCCCTAACTCTCTAATTTAACCCAAATTAAGAATCATCTCATTCGGATAACTATAGAAAAAGTTATGGCTAAAACACCAAAGCATGCTCAATGAACATGTTTCAATTACATTTTCCAGCTTTTAACTACCAACCTTTTATATAGCCCCCATCTTGTATCTAAACCATCTTTTCTATTTCATTTCAAATTTAAGAATTCTCCTTACCAACCTTTTATATAGCCCCCATCTTGTATTTAAACTATCTTTTCTATTTCATTTCAAATTTAAGAATTCTCCTTTTCTTTACACATAAATAATCGCCAACAATTTCTCATTTAATAGAAAAGTTCGGTGTCCAACATTAAATGCTTCCAAACTTATTTTCTACTTTATGGCAAGTCAAAAATCATCATTTATCTTACTTGAATCTATCCCATTCAAAAGCCCCAAAACTAGAAATTTAGGATAGGAAAACTTACCAATTTATTGTCCATTCTCTTGGGTATTTGATGAATACCTCCATTTGATCAAGATCTCTCCAATTCATGCTCCAAAACTATGAAAAATGGTAGCTACACTCTTCTCCTTCCTCCTTGGCTGAATGTCCCCTCTTCTCTCTTCTTTTCTCCCTTTTGTTTGGTCTCTCACATCTATGTTGAAAGAATGAAGCAAAGAACCTTGGCCCTTTTATACCCTTTAGTGCAACATTACACATGTCACGCTCCAATTGGTCCTCTTTTAATGACTCATTAATCCACTAACCTCTTCTAAAAAGACCAAATTACCCTTAATGACATATAAAAATACCAAATTGCCCTTTATTAAATTTAATTCATCAACTAATCGAATTAAATTTCAAAAATATTCTGCAACCGTCTTACTATCAAATTCACCATGAAATACTCTAATTAGGGTCAATATTAATTGATTGGATGCTTTTAAAACAATTCGAATGGTTTGAAATCATTAATACTCATTATTTTCCAAAAAGAGCATTTTAATGCTAAACTTTCGAAACTCCCAAAATTCATCTCATCAGGCTTATTTTTGATCCATTTTAGTATCATTAAACTATAATACCTATTTTGGGTATTTTTCATTTTTTCAGGATTGGGTTCCCAAAATCACTATTTAAGTGAAAATACAATTCATTCGAATTCACTAATTATCCAGAAATACTATTCACCAAAATCAATTGGATTCTATTCAAAAGTGTCACCTAATTCCTTAAAGCACATTTAAGGGCTTTTAAAGCTATTATTCCTTGGCTTTTTGGATTTTATTAGCGTTACAATTCAATTCATATCTTCTTCAATTGTTCATCATTGAACAATTTTAAACAAATCTTATGTTATCTAAAAGGAGCTCCTAAACTAGGGATATTATATGAAAATCATGGACACACTCACATTGAATGTTTTTTAAATGTTGATTGGGAAAGTTCTAAGATCGAATGAAAATCTGTAACTAGCTATTGTGTCTTTATAGGAGAAGACTTAGTTTCATGGAAAAGTAAGAAGCACATTGTTGTATTTAGATCCAGTGCAGAATCTGAAGACAGAGCTGTGGCATAGACAACATGTCAGATAATGTGAATATGTCAACTATTATACATAATTGGTGTTAAAGCCTCAATACCAGTAAAACTATTGTGTGATAATCAAGTTGCTCTACATATTGCTTCTAATCCAGTGTTTCACGAAAGGATAAAACAAATTGAAATTGACTACCACTTCATTCGTGAAAAAGCTCAAAATAACTTGATTTCTATAAAATATGTCAAAATTGGAGGGCAACTCGAAGGTATCTTTACAAAGTCCCTAATTGGTACTTAAATCAATCACATTTGTAACAAGTTGGGCATGATTAATATCTATGCTCCAACCTAAAGGGGAGTTTTACATATTTAGCATTAATGTCATTTATTCTAGTATTTATTATAGGGATTATAATCCCTATACCATAGGGACTACATTGCGTAAATTAATCTTGTCAATATGTATATATAACCTTACTTCTATACGATGAAAATTTCAAGAAATACAAACCTCTTTCTATCATACACTTAGCAACAAATGAAAAAGTTTTTGAATAGTAAATGCCTTAGGTTTAAGTAAACCGCTTAGCAACTAGGCAAGCCTTATAGCTTTTAAGTGATCCATAAGAATTGTACGTAATAATAAACACTATTTACACTCGATTTATGTTTTCCCTCTAAAATGATGTCCATCTTGCATAACACATATTTCGTTATTTTCCTGAGATTGAATTTTTAGGGGAATCGAAGATGGATCCTTATTTTTATTATTTAAGACATCATTGGTTTTTGAATCAAGATTAAATAAAAATATCAACATCATTATCAGTGTTGACCACAACCTCATTTTTCTTGTGAATATAAAAAAACTAATCTTCACTACATATCTCCCCTTGAAGATAAGGTGAGAGGAAAAAAGTTTCTTTAAAAAGGGTGACTTGAAGATAAGGTGAGAGGAAAAAAAATTTCTTTAAAAAGGGTGACATTTATAGAGACAAAAAATCTTTTGGACATTGGATCAAAGAACTTGTACCCTTTTATTCAGTGGAAGGATACAACAATAGCAGTAACACCCAATAGAAATCTTTTTGAGGCACAAGTTTTAGGTAGGTCTAGTAGTATGTAGCCTTACCCCTAACTAGTAGAGAAGTTGTTTCCAAATTTACCCACATAAAAGAGATAGAAAATAATATAATATAATATAATGAATAATAAATAATAAATAGTAATAAAATACTAGTTAAAATGATAATAAAATATATAATAAAATGGTTTTTAAATATGATAAATAAATAAATAAATACTTA
>JANKYE010000224.1:9954253-9966041 GCA_032467995.1 Erythroxylum dillonii
TAGTAGAATATAGAAAAGTTAGGCTTACTACGGGTTTTGGTGGCATTAAGCCTACCCATTCCTTAGTGCCAACACGGCCCAAAAAGTCGGGTCGTGTCAGATTCAAAGACCTATCAATATATGTATGAGTGATCTAAAATGTTAATACTTCTAGTGGCATCTCTTTTCATACTTTTAGTGAGTTTACCTTTAATACAATCTACACATACATTACCAACATAATTATAAACTAAATTGGAAAGGATTTCATCCTAATCAATTCACAACTTTTTTCTTTAAAATATGACTCTCTTACATCATAAAGTGAATAACTTCTCTTTGGTGAAATTCCTTATCCTTCAATATTTATAACCAATTCACTATGATCCTTCAAATCTAAACCATAAATACTATCATTAACAAATATTCACCATTGATAGGATAATTAAGCGGCAATACAAAGTTTTTATCACTAAAATCAAAATGTATCTAACATCATTAAGTTTAGAAAATGAAATTAAACTACATCTCATAATAGACACCTTTGCCACTTCATTTAACACGATACTATACGTAATATCAAATACAAGTTCATATTTTTTTATGTACTCTACTTTTATTTTGGTTCCATTACTTATGCAAATGTTTACCTCCTTTTCACTTGGCCTTTTTTGATCCTCATTTCTTGTAATGTATTAGAAATATGAATAGAAGAACCAATATTTATCTACCAACTATTTAATGCTAGATCTATTAAAGATGACTCAGACAAACTAAAATCTTAAGGTTATCTGATTTATTTTCTTTCTTTGTCAAAGAAGCCTTATACTAATAGAAGTCCTTCAAATTCTCCAATGTTAACATTTAACATTATTCTTATTAACATCAGCAGATGAATTATTGTATTTATGTCCATCCTTCTTACCCTTATTCTTCTTTCACTTATTGTTTAGATTCCTTAATTCCTTTTAGCTCTAAAGGATTTAGACACTAAGTTCACTATATGACCCCTCTCTTGTTTAATCTTCTTCTCTTATTAGATACAAATTCAGATCAATTCATTCACTATCCAAAACTCCTTCCTAGTATTATAAATTGTCTTTAAGGAACGAAACTCATATGGTAAAGAATTCTATACTTGATGAATCAAGAAAGAGTTTGATATCAAAACTTGAAACCTACTTAGTGTATTAGCTATATCATCCACCCTCATTATATAAACTCTAACCCTTGATGCTTGATCATATTTTAGTGAAATCAATATGTGAATAAGTTTTCCATCTTCAACTTTCTCACACTTCGTGAACTTGAAACATGTTCAGGTTTTAAATTAAAAACTTTCTTTACTACAAGTATACAGATTGTATCTTATAGCATAAAAAGTATCACCCATGAGGATTATAGTATTTAACAATTCTTGAAACTTTGTTTAAGGTAAAAAAAGATAATTTACTAAACCAAAAAAGAATTGATAATTAAACAACAATGAATTGATTGGTTGATCAGTGATGAAAATTAGGAATTACTTGTATCCTTATTTGTTGTCACTCACCTTCTTGATTTAATCTTGCTTAATCCTCGATATCCAATAATTATGATTGTCCTCTCTCGAGATCTAATCAAGTAATTCTAATTAAAAAAATATATAAATTGAATTGTGATCTTTCAACTTATCAAAACTCTTCCTAACTTTGTAACTGAATTTTAAGCAAACCCATAAATAACTAATAAACAATTAAGATCTCTCTTCAATTTCCTATTAATCTCATGTTTTTAGGTTTATTGAGGTACCAACTTTTGTTGTGAAATAGAATATACGTGATCCAATCTAATCTCTTAAATCAAATTGATTATAAAGCAATAAACATCACAAACATATTTCATTAAATCAAGAATGATAAGTTTAACAAATAAATCAAGAGTAATTCTTAAAAAGAATTTAGCAATGTATAGATTTAACTATAAATGACAATTGAATCATCATTAACACTCAATATCAACAACGTAATAAAAGAAAAGAGTAGAGAATTTAATTCGGATGTCTTCTCTTATTTGCCTTGAGCTGGAAATTGTAACTTTTGTTCTTCAGATTTTTGCTCTTTGATCTCCTCTTTTTATGTTTTCCAAGTCATCAATTGATGTTATTCTCTTCCTTTATATACACATAAAACTTCGAGGGTTTTATCTAGCTTTTTTTCACATGTTTTTGTTCCAAAAATAGTCTCCAGTTGTCAAAAGTATAAACAAAACTCGCAACCCAGAAAAACTTTTGCATGATCGTGCATCCCATACATGATCATGCATGGCATTGCTCCAACTCTATGTCTTGATCGTGCATGCTACTACTTCATGCACCATCATGCTAGACACTATTTTCCAACTTTTCTTCAATTTTCCTATCCTTACTCATCACTAAGCACATCAAACAACCCTTAAAGCATGCAATTAAGATCTAATGCTTGCCTTAAATAACAATCAATCAAACAAAATACACAAAAGACTAAGAAGAACATAAATCTAAATTCTAAACACATGATTATCTTCTAAGAAAACACTAAAACACACTTTAACACCCAAAAAAATACATTATAATTCACAACTATCAACATTCCCACACTTACATCTTCGTTTGTCCTTAAGTAAAACTAAAACCACAAAATAACAAAAACAAAGCATACAAACTCACAATCATGCAACAACACAATAATGGTGTAATGACATCAAATCTTATGAAATTAACTTATCTATAAACATCAATCACTTAATAAGTTCTAACACACTAACTTATTCCATTCATGTTCAAGTGCTTCATTTTAAATACACATATCAACCAAAATATTGACACCTATTCATACATCTATGACACTTGTAAGCATGCACTTATTCTTATTTATGAATTAAAGAGGTATGTTATCACCAAATTCCCACTCATCAAAATTTTTTGACATTTAACAAGAAGATCAATACGTTCACTTTTATTGATAACATCATACTTTTAGGTTTTATTTGACAATAACCAAGTCTTTTGACACAAAGACAAATATTTTATCGTGAATGACCCATGGTTACTTAAACAGGTTATGTTTTATCAAGCTTGGTTGGATTGTTATTTTAACCTTTTGACACAAAGACAAACATTTCTTTATGAATACCCCTAGATACTCATCTATATCACAACTTATAACTGGCAACCAGCTCTGTTCGTAAACAACTCTATAGCATCAAAAGTACCATCCCACAAGGATTGTAATAGTCACCCAACAAATCTTGTAAACTTTGTTTAAGGTAAACAATATGATAATTTACTAAAATTTAAACTAAAAACAAATAATTGATAATAAATTAAGCATCATTGTATTGGTTGATTGATCAACGATGAAAAATAGGAATTACTTCTATCCTTATTTGTTTTCACTTCACCTTCTTAATTTAATCATACTTTATCCTAGATATCTAATAACTATGATTACCCACTCTCAAGATCTAATTAATTAATCCCAATTATAATAGATAGAAATTGAATTGTGATTTCTTGATTTATTGAAGGAATCTCTTGGATAACTAATAAAAATAAATATCGCTCTTCAATTGTCTATTAATTTGATGTTTATAGGTCTATTGAGGTACTAGCTCTCATTGTACAACACAAGACAAGTGATCCAATATAATCTCCTGATTCAAATTAAATATAAAACAATAAAAATCACAAGCATATTTTATTAAATCAAGAATATAAAGTTTAATAATTAAATCAAGAGTAATTCCTAAAAAGAATTTAGCAATCCATAGATGTAACTATATATGAAAATTGAATTGTCATTAATATTCAACAATAACAAGGTTAAAAAAAGAAAAGAGTGGAAAATTGAATCTGGATGTCTTCTCTTCTTTGCCTTAAGTTGCAAACTGCAACTTTTGTTCTTTAAATTTTTGCTCTTGTGATATCCTCTTTTTATGTTTTCCCAATTGTAATTGATGTTTTTTCTCTTCCTTTACATACTCCTAAGCCTTATGGGGTTTTATCTTCCATGTGTTTTTGTTCCAATCAACTTTCTATTATGATCGTGCATGAGATGCATGATCGTGCCAAAGTCTCTATAAATTGTTGATGTTTCATGTACGATTGTGCATGTCCATGCATGATCGTGTCAAACATTATTTTATAGTTTTTTCTTCATCATTTCTTCATTTTTTTCCTATCTCCACTCGTCACAAAACACATCAAACAACCCTTAAAGCATACAATTATGATAAAATTCTTACCTTAAACAATAATCAATCAAATAAAACACACAAAAATACTAACAAGAACATAAATCCAAGTCCTAAACACATGATTATCATATAATAAAACACTAGGAAACGCACTCTAACCCCTAAAAAACACACTATAATTCACACCTATTAGGTATATCATGAATACTCATTATGTAAACTTTAACCCTTAATGCTCCATCATATTTTAGTGAAATCAATATGTGCATAAGTTGTCGATCTTTAGCTTTGTCACACTTTATAAACCTTTCCCCTAAAACCTTTATGAACCTCTTACCAGTAGTTTTCAACCGATAATCCACCCTTAAGTGATGGTGAAATAAACTTTCTTCACGACTACGATACTCAACTCATTCGATCTTTCTCACTTTTGGAAGTGGACCTTCTACTTTACTATGCTCTAATATGTCATAGGTATAGGCTCATCCTCAACTAGAGTCAGATCCAAAATTCGTTAGACCTAAGGTTAATTTTACATCACTTTTTAAAGCTTTAAAAGTTATTCCTATTTAATGTCTCGATTGAACATATTTGAACATATTTGGTTGCCCATTACTACTTGGCTCATTGGATTGACAAACAAGGTGTATCTTATAAGAGATCAATAAAAAAAAATCCACACCATAAATTCCTCTTTAAGAAATATAAATAATGCAAATAAAAGTTTCAATAGATCAGAAAATGATATTATAAATTGTTATCTCATTTGGACAGATAATAACTTGAAATTAGAATTATAACTCATTAACTATTACACCATCTAAGGGCGAGCCTTGGAGCAACAGGTAAGGTTACTTCTTTGTGACCAGAAAGTCATGAGTTTAAGTCAAGAAAATAGCCTCTTTGTAAAAATGCAAAGGGAAGGCTGCATATAATTGATAATCGTCCTCCGACTCTCATAAAGTAGGGAGCCTTATGTACCGGATTTTACCCTTTAGCTATTAAACTATCTCACAGTAATAATGCACAATAACAATTTTAAGTTAAGAGAAAATAATTTGAAAGATGATTAAAAGGATTGAATTAGCCTAAATTGTGAAAATAAACATAAAACAAATCTTAAACAGTTCCCTTCCTATTGTCCAAACCCATTCCTAAAGTAGATAAAAGCTTATTGCCCTTTATAACATATGGTTCAATCAACCGAGTACTAATGTTAGGTCAACCGATTGGCATCATCCAAGAAAAAAGAAAAGAAACATGTTAAGCATATAATATAATAAGGCATTACCATAAAAACTTATGGGAAACATCTAAAAACACAAAGATTTGATCATAACAAAGTTATAAAATCAATTAACAACCTGCTTTGGTATAATTATTAACCAACCTCATAACCTATTCATATAAGTCAACATGATTTAATTAATATTATCAAAAAATCAATTAGCAAGCCACTTTGGTATAATTATTAATGAACAATATTACTTAGTTATAGGAATAAACAAAATTTTCTAGGTTTTCATGCAAACTAAATTTGGAAAATTGTCCAAAATGCTAAAATCCAAAAAGGTTTTTCTAATTTATAAATTTAACTTATTCAAATTAAACGGCTATGGAACCAATTAAACATGATTTGATACTATGTTTAATATATATATATATATTAAAGCAAATTACACAAGGCTAAAAAATTTAAATTTGACCCTAATATTTATATTTGAATATAAGTCAGACCTTAATGTTTCATAGTAATAAAATTGAACTTTAATGTTTTAAAAATATTTAAGTTAAACTCTCCATAGACAAAAGATGTAACAGAGACATGATTTTGTCAGTCTTTTGCTACGTTATATATTTGAGGGCTCCACAGTGCCACTTATATGCCATTATGACTTTATGGGAATCATTCCTCATTTAAAAAATATCCAAAAATAAATAAATAAATAATTAGTCTTATTAGTTTTAATTCATCCTAAATAAATTTAATTACGATTTTAAATTAACTAAACCCATAACTGAATTCTAAATTAATAAAACCCAATAACTTTATGCGACCAATAACCCTAAAATTCCTATGATTGAAATGTGATCCAAGAACCTAGTTGGTAATAATTCAAATCTACTCCTTTTGGCTTTTGAAGACCAAAAAAAAAAAAAAAGGTGGATTGGAAAGCTCAATCCAACATGCTAGGCATTTTGTACTTATTTCCAAATCCTATAAAAGTCATATACTTTGGTTCTTACTTGTCCAACCATTAATGAGAAATCGACCAATATGAGCCATCTTTAGGATGACTATAATTACTCTCTAAAAAAAATAGTCGAAGCATGCCTATGGATAAAATTATTTCTATATAAGGTGTTTTGAGGAGATCTAATTATTGTCCTTCAAACTCTAAGAAACTTTGAATAGCCATAAAGCCAAAGCCTTCAACATTTTTAGCATACTGCTGGCCAATTTTCAAACTAGTTTTATCATGTATATTGTAATACATGAAAATATTTTATGCTTCATGAGGCATATAGGCAATGGAAGAAGGAAAGAGAATCCATTATGGTTTTATAACAAAATCCTCCAGCTTAGTTAAACACTTGGAGAAGTTTAACTCATCTAGAGGACATAAAATTGCGAATTTTAGGGTTAGAAATTGGAACAAATTATAATTGCTTTTAAATAAAATTATTTAATTATATAATTATGGATTTTTAAAAAAAGAAATGAGTCTCACAAAGCCACATGGCACACAAGCCATAATGCAGGGCCCATAAATGTACTAAAAATAAAAAATTTCTGCCACATTATTACTAATGTAACAAAAGACTAATAGAATCATTTCTTTATTACGTTTCTCGATTATGGAGTGTTAAATTTTAATATTTCAAAAATATTATGTTTTAATTTAAACACTATAAAACATTAAGGTCTAACTTGTATTTAGATACATATCGTTCGTTCGAGTTAAAATTTCCTTTTTGACCAATTATGTAATTATTTAAATAACATTTTATGAATATTAATAATTGATACATAAATAGTAAATTAGTATTGGGAATTCCTATATTAGAAGACACCATTTTTCTTCCTTGTAATTTGTAGAATCACCTTTATATAACAATATCTGAGTAGAAATCGTGTTGAACAATGGGTCTGGGGAGGTCTAGAAGTACATAACCTTACCCTTAAGTAGTAGAAAGAGTAGAAAGACTGTTTTTGATAAACCTACGTAAAGAAAAGAAAAAGGAAAAAGCACTAAGTAAATAAATAATATATACATATAAAATGAAAAGAAAATGAAAAAAAATCAATAAAAGATACATGTTAAAATAATAAGGTAGTAATAACAAACAAAATAAAATTACACGTACAAGATGATAATAGTAAATTAAAAATAAATATGTACAAATAGAAATAAAAAATAAGTACTATAATAAATATAGAACAAGGAAAAGAATAAAAATAAAAGAAGTAAATAAATATGCAAATAAGAAAGAAGACAAATAAATAAATAAAACAAACAAGTCATTATAATAAAATTTTTAGGTTAGGTAAGGAAATGTTTAGGCTAATAACTATGAGGAAAGTATCATATATTAAAAGTTTAGGCTAATATAAGATATAAGACTCGAAGGAAAATGTTTTAAAAACTTATGAGAAAAAGAAGGATCTTTATGTAAGATCATTTACCCTTATCCTAATATGCCAAAAAAAATTATTGATGGTCACATCCTCAGTAAGTTCTAGCAGCACAGTATCATTTTTTATAACCTCCATCTAGTTCTTCTTAGGCCTTCCTTTTTTTCTTTTATAGTCTTTAAGTACAATCTTATCACATCTTAACACTCTTGTGAGAAGATGTGATAAGATTGTACTTAAAGACTATAAAAGAAAAAAAGGAAGGCCTAAGAAGTACAATCTTATCACATCTTCTCATCAGAGTGTTAAGATGTCTCCTTTTAATATGTCTGAACAACCTAGGCCTTATCTCTCTTAATTTTTTATTAATATTAGTCACCTTTAATTTGTCTCCTACCATTTCATTCCTAACCTTAGCTCTTTTAACAAGGTTGCACATTCAACAGAGCATCCTCATCTCTGCCACATTTAACTTATGACTATGCACCTGTTTGATGGGTCAACACTCCATCCCATAAAGTTTGACTAGCCTAATAGTTAAATGATAGAATTTACATTTGAGTTTGAGTGGTATCTTCTTGTCATATAAAACTCTTACAACATTTCTCTATTTAGGTCACCCTGATCTAATACGCAATTCAACAATCTCTCCATTGCTTTAGATGACATATCCTAGATACATGAAACACTCTTTCTATAGTATTACTTATAAATCAATCTTTACCTCCACCTTGGAAGGCAACCCATGGCCCAAAAAGTTACACTCTAAGTATGTAGCCATATCCTGCTCAATTTTAAACCCTTCGACTCTATCGTATCTCACTATAGTTCTAGCTTGACATTGACACTCTTTTTTTTCTCATCCATTAAAACAATGTCATCAGTAAATAACATACACTAAGAAATATCCCCTTTGATATTCTTGATGCTCATTTGTCACTGTTACAAAAAAATGGGGCTCGGTGAAAAATCTTAGTGTGGCCTAATATCGATAGAAAAATGCTTTAAATCTCCTCCTATCGTCCTTACTCTAGTCTTATCACTTCAATACATATTATATATAGGTATAGGAACTCCCTTAACTTCTAAACACCTCTACATTATTTCCCTACGTACTTTGTCATATGCCTTCTCTAAGTCAATAAAAACCGTATGTAGGTTGCACTGTCTTTCTCTGTAATATTCCATTAATATACTATGGAGATGTATAAACTCTATCGTGGACCTTCTAGGTATGAAACCAAATTAGCTCTCTAAAATAGGTGCATTCTTTCTCACTCTCTTGTAAATAACTTTCTTCAATAACTTTATGGTGTGAATAAGTAGTTTGATGCCTCTATAGTTGTTACAATTTTTGATATTCCCTTTGTTCTTGTATCGAGGAATTAGCATACTAAGTCTCCATTCATCCAACATCTTGACAGACTTGAAGATCACATTAAAAAGCTTGGCCAGCCAAGTAAGACCCTTTTACTTAGACTGTTCCACACCTCTAAGCGTATCTTATCAAGTCCTACTTCCATTGCACTCTTCATTCCCCTCAAAGCTCTTTTACTTTATTCCTTTGTGATTTTTCAACAAGTAAAGCTATGATACCTCTTAGACACGATAAGATCACCTAAAAAGATGTTATCCTCTACACCTTCATTAAAAATACTATAGAATCTACCATCCTATATTAATGTCATTTTCATCCATGAGCACTGACCTTACTTCATCTTTTATACAAAAAACTTAATCTTGGTCTCTCGCCTTTTGTTCTCTAGCTCTCGCCAACTTAAATATATCATTTTCTCCATATTTAGTTTCTAATCGTTGTTATAATTTCTCGTAAGATCTTTTTTTACTTATGAGACTATCTTCTTCACCTCTTTCTTTGCCATTTTGCCACTTTCTCTATTAACTACCCTCTCTACCTCTATGTGATATCCAATAGAGCTTTATAAGTGAGACATTCTTAATCTTATCTTTTCTTGTACATCTTCCTTCTACCACTAAGACTCCATCTTACTTCACTAAGCCCTTTAGAAACAAACAAGATCTCTTTAGTTATATTCCTTAAAAGTGTTGCTTCTTTCTCCCGCAGCTAGTCAGCATCTCCTTCCAATTTCAATTCTTCTCCATATATTACTCTATCCCTAAGTTGTTCTACTAAATCCACCATCTAACTTTGATACACCTCTTAGGACTCCTTTTCTTCCTCTTCTATTAATAAGATCCTTAAACAGCATTCTATGATGAGTTGACAAGCAAGTTTTAGGTACCACCTTGCAATCCTTACTATTAGGTCAACTACTCAACCTTACAAGAAAGTAGTCAATTTGCATTTTCATGTGTCTGCTTTTTAAAATCACTAAGTGCTCCTTGTTTTTCTTAAAAAATGAGTTGGCTATCACTAACTCAAATGTTACTGTAAAATTTAACAAAGAAGTCCCACTATCATTCTTATCACCATAACCAAAGCCCTATGAGTCTATGAATATCCATTTGAGGTTACACTTATATGATCATTAAAGTCTCCTCCTAGAATAACTCTCTCATTAGGAGGACTCTGCTGAATCACCTTATCCAGATCTTCCCAGAATTAGCACTTAAGCAATTCCTCTAACCCTACCTAGGGTGTATAACACATACCATATTGAAATCAACACCTTTCAATATAATATTTAAGAACATAATTTGATCATTAGTCCTATTTACCCTCATAACATGTTCTATAACTTCCTTGACAACCAAGATACCTACCTCATTCTATTGTCTCAAACATCCTAAATACTAAAGTTTGAACTTATTAATTTGTTTTACTTTAGCCCCTGTCCACTTTATCTCTTACATGCATTATATATAAATCTTATATTTATCTAAAATCTTCACTAATTCTAATGACTTCCTTGTAAGGGTCCCAATATTCCAAGAACCTATCCTTAATATGTCAACATCTTCTCTTCTCCTAAACCCAAAACTCTTCGAATGACTAGCCTTTTGTTCTGCAATTAGAAGCCAAAGCCACCACTCTTAATCTAATGCCCAACACAAGCTATAAAAGACCAACTCAACAAGTCTATAAATGACTCTAAAAATACTCGAAGAAGGAAACAAGGATTAATATTAAAACCCAATATGGGCACCACACTATTCGGATATATAAATCACAAATACAATCGACAACAAGCAAATCTAAATTTAGATGGTCCAAAATTTGAACCAATAATAGTCACCTTTACCATTACTATATGTGCAAAAAGAATCAAAACCCAAAAAAGAGAACAACCTCTAATGCAAAATATAGATTCTGGGTATTTTAAGTATATATATAAAGCTAATTCCCTTTGATATTCTTCAAAAAAGGAATAATATAGTTGAACAGTGAGATAGTAAATAATATATCTAAACAGGAATGAAAAGAAAGCTAGAAATTTGAAGAACTTGAAAATACTTTTTAATTACATTAAAGAGACCTTGATGAACATATTTGAACCTAATATAGTGAGAGAGATCGTCCATATACCCACAACTCAAAATCTAGTCTTTAATATTAAAAGAAATAATAAAGTAACTCTTATAAACCCAAAATTAGTTTTTTTTTCTTTATGGCGTTTCTACTTCACATGCCTCTATTAAACAAAAACTTTTATTTTCATTAACTCACCATTCATGGATGGTGATGATTGTACAGACCATAGAAACAATATCTGAACATAGGAAGAGCAAAGCAATGGAAGCAGATCTGCAAAATCCAATTTCAAACCCAAACATACCTTAGAAGAAAAGTCAAAATGCAAATAGATGAGATTATTCTACAAGGAACGAGAGGGTGTTAGGAGCATGTAAAAGCAAATTGTTTAAAATTGAAATAGAGAAAGTAGACACCCAATAGCAGTGTAACATCCCACCCCCTACGGGAAGGGTAGAATGGTAATTTGGTAAAGGGCTAAGAGGGTTTAGGATTTGTTGTGA
>JANKYE010000224.1:10062594-10073018 GCA_032467995.1 Erythroxylum dillonii
TTCTTTGTTCATCTGCAAGGAGGATTCTCATATTCTTTGTTTGCTACTCTACGTAGATGACATTGTTTGACAGGGAGTTGTGGTACTCTTATCCATCATATTGTCACGTGCTTATCTACAGAATTTGAGCTTGGCGACTTGGGTAATCTTACATATTTTTTGGGTGTTAAAGTTTATGCCAGAGGAGATGGTTTATTGCTCATTTAAGCTAAATATCTCAATGATCTCTTGAAAGTTACTCACATGGATAGGGCCAAAGTAGTTAAAACACCTATGTCCATTACACATCAGCTTGATCTTTCTGAAGGAGAGCCCCTGCCTAATCCTTATATTTATAGGCAGTGTGTTGGGCCTTTCCAATACGCTTGTCTGACGTGGCCTGATTTGGCCTATTCTGTTAACTAGCTTAGTCAATATATGTCTAGTCCTATAGATATGCATTGGCAAGCTTGCAAAAGGGTCCTCATGTATGTAAAAGAGACACTCAACCAAGGACTCTTGCTTGTTCCTAATTCCACAACAAGTTTCTAGGTCTTCACTGATGATGATTGGGCAGGGGATCAGCATGATAGGATTTCCACCAGTGGTTATGCAGCTTATCTTGGCAACAATCTCATCTCATGGAGTTCAACGAAACAACAAACAGTGGCCTGGTCCTCTGCAGAAGTAGAATACCGATCTGTCACCAACGCTGTTACTGAAGTGTTGTGGTTACAATCTCTTCTTAGTGAAATTGGTCACACAGTCCATCAACCAGTTGTTCTTTGGTGCGACAACATAGGGCTGCTTTTTTATCTCTTAATCCAGTCTTCAAGGCTCGAACAAAACGCGTGGAATGTGACTATCATTTTGTCAGGGAGCAATGCGCACAAGGCAAGCTTACAGTCAAGTATATCTCTTCCATAGATCAGATAGCGGACATTTTCACCAAACCGTTAAGCACACCGAGATTCTTGGCCTTAAAGTCCAAGCTGCGAGTCCTCTTACTTGAGGGGAGGTATTAGTCAACAGCTAGCATACGTTCATCCCTTGCTTTCTAGCAGTGTGTTTCTAGCAATCCATGATCAAGGATATCCCAAATATCTCTGTCATTATAACTGTATATTATAGCTGTTAATATTTCTATAATTAGTTAGCAGATTGTTAGCTTATTAGCTTGATTATAAGATCGTGATTTAGCAAGATAATAGCTCCAAAAACATGTATATATTTATGCTTTCTTTCAATATAACATCGAGCAAGTTTCTCCAATCTATTTGTGTTTCTGTTAAAAGTCATCAATTGATTTCATTCTAGTCCATAAATCACATATAATTATTCATTCCATGCCTAAATGAAGAAATTAACAATTTACCCATGTTTTTAAATTAAGTACCATTATGTTTCTTACTATACTTAGATGCACTTAATTCGTTGTGTTCACTTTTTAATACACCTTGGACATGCTATAATACTTCCATGGTATATATTGGGGCCTTACAAGAGGTCTTTATTGCACATATTTAATAATTTATAATTTAGAGACTACTTGAGGAAGTCTCTATTTTACATATTTTATTATCTATAATTTAGGAAAGCAAAATCTTTTCTTTTAAAGAAAATGTGTATATAAACATGTATTCTGTATTTTGAAAGATAAGAAGAATTTTTCCTAGACCTTAATTTGTAATATGATGTCAGAGAATTAGGGTTTTCAACCTTTTCAACTACCTTTGTTGCAATTCTTTTTCAACCTTCATTGCTACAGTTGCAGATCGTGCAACCTTTATGGTTACAATTTCAAATCATGCAGCCTTCATTCTAGTAATTTCATATCATTGTGCAACCTTTATTATTGTTCTTTGTTTTATTTACTTATAATTTCAACCACATAAGCCATGTCTAATGTCATCAAAACCTCAACTCATCCTTTTAGAGAAAGTTAAAAACTTTAAAAAAACTTCACCGAAAATGAATTCTAAAATATTCCAACAACATACTATTTAGACAAAAATACTATTTGAAGTGGTCCTAACTTGTCAAAATAATCCTTAAGGGGGGAAAAATAAATCACCTATTGGGAACTGGGACTAAGCAAGGAGAACCAAGTTTTAATGCTTAGAATGAGGAGGATTGTCTCATAATGTCTTGGTTGTGGGGTTTTATGACATTCAAAATTAGTGATAAATGCATGTTTTTTTCCAATCGTTCGAACTATTTGGGTGGTTATTCAACAAACTTATTCCAAGGCTAAGGATGCTAATTACATGTATGAGATAAAGGTTAAAGCTAGAATAGCAAAGGAATATGAGAAAACCACAGAATATGCAAATTTATTATGAACTCTATAAAAGAATTGAATCACTATAAGACAATCTTAGGGAAGGAAGAAGTTTCATCGTTGAATGAGATGATTTCACATATGAGAGCTAAAGAGAGTAGACAGACTATAATGCTTGAACCACAAACTATAAACAAAAATTCATCATTAAATACCATTATAGAACTAACCAAAAAAATGTCAACTGAACTATTATAAAAAATTTCAAAATAAGGGAGAGCTGAGTTGAACAAAGGTGGGAAAAATAGAGAAAGTAAAGAGGACCTTTGTGTTCATATTGTAAGAAACCGAGACACACTTAGGAACATTGCTAGAAATAACATAGTAAACCATTAAATCAAGAATCGGACAATAAAAGAAATTAACATAAACCTTCCAATTCAGCCTATGTAACTTAAAACAATCAAGAAAATTACAAAAACTGGGAAGTTTCACCGGTGAAGATATTGACAAACTAAAAAACCTAATGGGTAAGCTTGACAAATCATTAAATGCAAGTCTATCATCTCGCTCAAATAACTTTCCTGTGTGTTCATTTATATTTTTAGGTAATTCTTCTTCTTTAATTTGATTTAATGTCTCAAAAAACTCTTTTTGTAATATGTGGATTATAGATTCTGGTGCTACTAATCATATGACTCATTTATCCACTTAATTTCAAACCTATACCCCTTGCCTGAGTGATAGGAAGAATACTGTTACTAATGGGTCCCTTATCACTGTAGTTGGCATAGGAGATATACAACTTACCTTATCATTCTTATTAGAAAGTGTTCTTCATGTACCCAAGTTATCTACAAGCCTTATGTCTATAAAGAAATTATCTAAGACATAAACTTTTGAGCAAAATTTCACCCTTCCTTTGTGAATTTTAGGAAGAAGGTTTAAAGAAGAGAATTGGACCTTATAAGTAATTCACCCTTTCTTTGTTTAATGGAAAAGATGTAGAAAGTTTTCATTGTAATATGTGTAAGTTTACAAAACACACTCCTACATCGTTTCCAATTATAAATAAAAGAGTATCTACTCTTTTTTATCTAGTTCATAGCGATATTTGGGTGCTACTTGTATTCCTAACATGAATGGTTTTAAATGATTTATATCTTTTATTGATCAGTGCACTCGAGTTATATGGATTTTCATATTGGAAAACAAATATGATGTGAGTAACATTCCCTACAAGAAAATAAGGAATTAGCGATGCAAAATTAACAATGGAAAACAAACCGTTGCAAATTACTAACGGATTTTATTTTTCCATCAGAAAAGTTGACGGGAAAAATTTTGTTTAGTAGCGGTAGTAATATATGTCTCGAAATACAAGGGGAAATCAATTTGCGACAGAATGTAGTGACAGAAAAAATACCCGTTGGTAAATAAGACAGGAATTGTTAGCAGAATGATAAAGTTTTGATATTTCGTTGGCAAATTTCGTCGGTAAATTTTAAACCTATACGTAGTCATCTGCTTCCGTTTGAACGTTATTAACTTAAAGAAAACAACCTTGTTTGGTTTAACACCAAATGACGTCGTTTTGTTAACGTTAAAACAAACCCGTCCTTTTTTCTTCTTCCTCCCTGCTGCGTCCTCTCCTCCAGTGATTTCTAGTCTCCTGTTTGTCGTGTGTCGTCGGCGTTGTTGTCATATCTTGCTGCGTCGGAAGCTCGTCCTCTTCTTCAACCATTGTTGCATTTTCGTAGAGGTATACATGTTCACCGTGGATGTTTGTGTTTATTTGATTTGTTTGTGTCTTTGATTTGTTTCGTATGTTTTGGTGTTTTGTGAATGGATAAGAATATTTAAGGTAGAAATGTTAGTGATAGAAGGGAAAAAATGTGAGTTTGGTTGTGATGTTGGGATGATTTTTTGATGCATATAAGGTGTTTGATGAAATGTCTCTTGTTTGAAAAAAATGTATTTGAGTGAAGTTGAACTTTAATTGTTTAAATTTACTATCTTATTAAGATTTTTAGCTTATGTTACATTTGATGCTTGTGTATAACCTAGAAAAATGTTAAACACTATATTTCACCTATCTAAGTGGTTACTAAGGTTTTTAAAGCTTTTGTAAATTTAAGAGTTTAAAATAAGTGACATTATAGGTGTGATTACAAGTTACAAAAATTAAAAGTGAAAATGTCTTAGATTTTTCAGTTTTACATTAGGCTTTAAGAAATGACGAAGATCCCTAAAGTTGTATTATAAAGCTTAAAAACAAAGAACAAGTATGGAGTGATAATTTAATGCTTCAAAATAAATGAAATTCATTTTTGTTTAATTTAAAAAGATAACTAAAAATAAACCTGAATGAAATAATCTCAAACAAAACAAATCAATACGAAAAGTGAAACTAAAGATAAAATACTTGATATATTTAGTAGATAAAAACATGCATTTATATGGAATAAGACACGACAAGTTTTCTAAGTTTAGACATTTAGGCTTGATGCTTTAAAGGCGATAAAAGCTTGAGAGATTTTTTAAACATTTTAAGTGGCCTATCATAATTTGACTCTTTTCCTGGATTCCAATTATGTTTTATTATTTTGTAAGGTTCTTTTCTTATGCCATTTTATTAGAAAATGATCCATCCTTACTCCTCACTCTCAAACTTAATAACAACGATGATTGAAAATTGATTTTAATAATAAAGTCTCTATCAATCAAATTTAAGGGAAGATGATAAAAACCTAAGGATAGTCTCTATAAATAAGAACCCTTCATACCTATAGAACTTTCCAAATACACAATCCACACATGCTTTAAACATATTATCAAAATCAAGATCATTAGTATATACATCTCTAATAAACTCAGAACTTATAATTTAGTATGCATAATACTCAATAATGCATGCATACTAGAAAATTTATTAACTGCTATATTTTCCTTAACCTACATTTACTTTTAACACATAAGGAAAAGTCTTAATAAACTTTATATAGTTGGTATGTTTCTTACTCAGCTTAATTTGACCTTGGCTATATTTCAATAACGCATAGTCCATATGTATCAAAACTCCTTAGTGCATAAGTAATGTTGCTAAGTCTCTAAGGCTCTCACCGAGGTATACATATTTGTATTTTGAGTTAAGGCAGTTTAAAGTTATTCCATTAAGCTTCTCACTAAATTATTATATTAAATTTCTATTTTTATCAAAATAGACCGAATTCCTACACCTTAAGCATCATACTTCTCTCAAAGCTGTTGAAAAAGTTAGATAAAGCAAACAAAGGAGTTAGACTTAACTTATCTTTCAATAGATTAAAGACTCTCTTTTGATATTTACATCACTTAAATCCTACACTTTTTTTTTACTATCTCTATTAAAGGTCCATTGATTATGCTAAAGTCTATCACAAATCACCAATAAAAAGTAGCCAACCTATAGAAACTCTTAACATCACTAACAATTTTGGGTGTTGACGACTCTCTAATAGCTCTCACTTTCTCCATGTTTACCTTTATTTTATTTTCACTTACCACATATTATGGATAATGATAATGGTATAAATGTTTGGTGCCAATTATGGTTGTGTTGAGTTATTTTCTTTGTTCAATAGGGGGTAAATATCATAAAAATAGAGGAAACTTTGCCAAAATTTTTATAAATTCTAGATTATTTATAACATTTTATTCTTATGCAGGAAAAGTCTTTAGGCATGAGGCCTACACCTCATCAGCTGTTTTTGCACACTTATACCAAAAAGCATGACAATGTGATATTCATCAACACCAGATGTAGAGAATTGAATGTAAGTGAAATCTATGCTTTAATATTAATTCTTAATAATTATCACGTTCTAATATAAACATTGCCTCCTAATAGGACCAAATAAAAGAAAGCATTCAGCGACAGTCTTAGGACAAACAAGCTGTTGATGAGAGTCAGACATATCTTGATGCAGTGGGTAGTAGGGACAGTCGTGGAAGGATCTGCAGGCTAGACTCATTTATGAACACATGTTATTCGAAATCCTTCACGTCTAATACAACAACATTTAGTAGACGGTAGCAAACCAATGAAGTCAATCAGCTTCGGATCAGAGTGGACACATTGATGGACTATATAGCTCAGCTGAGACATAAGGTGGATGTGTTGAAGACGAGGGGTAGCACCTCAGAGCACCCGCGATCACCAGGACAATATGATTGTTGTAGTTATTTGCTTTGAATTACAAAGACTTATTATGTACACTATAATGTTTTTATTATCAATTAAGATAAATTTTACTTTATATTATCAATAAACTTTCTGTTTAAACAAATTAAATATATAAACAAATCAAAATATTATGCACAGATAATTCATAACTATTGAAATTGTGCATTAATCATAAGATCATGAAATAAAATTTAATGTTGGGATTTTTTTAAAAATCTTTTAATTTAATTTACCGACGAAAAATAAAAGAACGTCGGTAAAATCCATTATATTTATCAACGGTTTTGGGTGTTCCGTTGGTAAAATGTTAGATATTTACTGATGGAGACTTTATGTTCTGTCAGTAATATTGGAAACCGTGAACTACCATTTAACAATGGTCAATCATAACCGTCGAAATATCATCGACAGAATAACTAGTATCGTCAGAAACTATTTTGACGAAATATTTAGGTCTGTAGGTAAATGTACTGACAGTTTATAGCAAATCCGTCGGTAAATTTACCGACGGTTCACAACAAATTCGTCAGTAATTTTACGAACAGTCAATCTAGCCGTCGGTAAATTTACCTATAGCCATTTTAACGACGCCGTTGTTCGTCGCTAATTTATAGTACCGACAGGAGACAATCATTTTTCGTCGGTGATTTATGTCGCTAAACGACGTTTTTCTTGTAGTGATTGTCCTAAGTTTTGATTCAATGACATAAAATCAATTTGGTGCTAAAATTAAGCGATTTTGAGCTGATAATGCAAGAGATTATTTTAACCAAACTTTGTCATCATATTTTCAAAAGGAAGGCATTATTCATAAATCATTTTGAGTTTATATACCCCAATAAAATGGGATAACAGATAGAAAGAATGCTTATCTTTTGAATAATTTTAGAGCATTATTGTTTCATCATAATGTACGTAGACAATATTACGGGGAAGTTGTTCTCACATTTGCATACATGATCAATAGGATGCCTTTGCGTGTTTTGAAATCAAAAACTACTTTGGAATGTCTTTCTCATTTTTATCTATACGTTAAAACTTTCAATAACTTAGTGCCAATAATTTTTGGTTATATGACATTTTTTCATATTCATAATCCTTAATAGGATAAGTTAGAACTTAGAGTGTCAAATGTGTATTTTTAAAATACTCACTAACTTAAAAAAAGATATAAATGTTATTGTCCACATTCCAAGAAAATACATATACCTGTAGATGTAACATTTGCTATAGTTTTACCTTATTTTTCTCAACCTTATCTTCAAGGGGAGTTTGTGTCTAGGGAAGATAAGGATAGTAGTGATAGCTCAGACAATTTGTTACTCTCTTTCCCATCATTACTACCCTTTAATCCTTTAATCTAGACAAAAGGTAGATAACCAAAGAGGTATCATAAATAATCCTTTAACTCCTCAAAAGGCCTACTAACTTTGGTCCTTATTTAAAGTTTTCTGCTTACTATATGGCAGTGGAAGGGCCCGCAACGAATCTGGGCATTTCTTTGGCTCCTCTCTCATGATAAATTACTCACTAATCAACAACGTGCACACAGAAACTTAACTTCGGATGCTACATGCTACCATTGCCACTTAAAGGAATCCTCTCTCTATGTAGTGCATGACTGCCCTAAAGCCCGCAACTTATGGAATTGGTTTCTCTCTCAAGTAAGCTTCTCATAGTTCTTTACCGCAACACACAAGGAGTGGCTCATAAAGAATATACACACACATCGATTGGTAAGTGGATTTGATTGGTCTATTATCTTTGGTATGACGTGCTGGATGATTTGGTCCTATTGAAATCGGACACTTTTTGAAGAACACTTCTCCTAGCTGACTTCTCGATACGAGCAGGTTTTAGAATATGTGCACCACATTCACATGGCATTAGTATGGCACCAAAGATCTAATATGGTTATTCTCACTCGAAGGGAACAGGTCATAGGCTGGAGCAAACCTCCCTAAGGTTAGGTAAAATTAAATACGGATGGAGCCAGCAATAGCTCACGCTTTTCGACCACAACAGGTGACTTGATGCGTGACAGTTTGAGCGCTTGGATTGGAGGATTTGTACAGAACATTGGTTAGTGCTCCACTTAAGCCGCTGAACTTTGGGGTGTTTTCTCATGCCTCAACCTAGCTTGGAACTTGGGGTACCGATATATAGAATTAGAGGTGGATTCGAGTACAATGACCAATCTACTTTCATCCCCGGCTAAGCGAGCTATGTCTCTTAATCCTTTAGTGCTGGGCATTGATGAACTGTTTACCCATAACTGGGTTGTTGTCATTTGACATACTTATAGGGAAGGGAATCAGTGTGCAGACTGGCTAGCTAATTATGCACACCAGTTTGAACTAGGGGTCACTACTTTTGAGCTCCCACCTAGGGGATGCATGTTTATCCTTTTAGAGGATATGTCGGGAACTTGTTGTCCTAGATTTACCATATAATTTGTAATGTTTGTCTTCCTTTTATATAAAAAACTAAGCGTTGCTAAATTTGATAGTAAAAGTTAGCGATGGGTCTTGGGATGAACTCATTTCTTTTCTTGACTTAAGGCCATCCCAATTGATTAAGACCAAAAAACATCGCTTTGATATAACTAAGTCATTTTGGTTAATTGGTTTTGAAGCTATTGAAAAAAAGTAATGTCATTTTATTAAACAAAACAACTCCATTTTATCTAAACCAATTTGGGTTAGCCTAATGACCCTCTCAAGCTTGAGCCTAGTTTAAAGCCTAATCAACAGAGGCCTATGTCAGGCCATACCATATATACCATCCTTTGCAGTGGTCGATAAATCTATAGAGAAATATAGATAAGCTTGTTAGCCTCACTATGAGCCTCTAAACATTCTATGCCTCATTAAATGACAATAAATCCTAGGAACTTCTTTGTTGATACACTAGAGGTGCACTTTTAGGGTCTTAAACCTTCACAATACATTAAAGTAGTTTTTAAGATGTACGAAATGGCCACCGTTACTCTTGGTCTTAATTATTATATCATCCAGTTAGGCCTCCATACTTTTACCGAATAGGGGTTTGAACACCTCATTGACCAATCTTTGGTACGTAGCTTATACATTTTTAACCTAAATGGCATCATCCGATAGCAGTAAGTATTGTTATAGGTAATGAAAGATGTCTTCTCCACATCTAGCTTGTGCCTACAAAACTGATTATACCCAAAGTATGCATCAATGACGTTTAACCACTTATAGCCCGTGATTGTGTCTACCAACTAATCTTAGGTAGGGGATAACTACCCTTCAGGTAGGCCTTATTTAAGTTGGTGAAGATTATACATATGCACCATTTTCCACTTGACTTATTGACCATCACTATGTTGGTTAACTAATCTAGATATTGAACTTCACTATGTTGATCAATTTTCAATCTATGCACTCCTACTTCCAGGTTAGTTTCTCCTATATTTTCATATTTTCAAGCAAAAATGTTTGTACATTCCCTTAAAATCAACTCCAAATATGCCTTTTCACATCCAAGTCCTACCTTTACCAACTTCTCTTATATGTGCCTCCTTATGTTCAACTTAAATCATTTCTGTAACATGCTCTGTTATCTACTCTTGCCCTTGTTCTCCGACTTTAATCTTAAGCACATTTCCTATTAGACTTCAAAGAAGTTACATAATATTCTTTGATTGCTTTCGAATTTCTATACACCTTTGCGACACCTTGGTTAGTGGGGAGTTTTGTTAACAACTGATATGACAACTATAACACCCCACTCCCGCGCGACTCGAACCTGACATCGACGGTGATATCCGAGTTCGTGCCCCGCGAGGGTGGCGTGCTAAAACACTTGTGCAGCAATCAGTACACTTTTTTTTACTAAACAGTATATGCAGAATTCAATACCCCATTTGGGTCTCATTCAATCATGATACACAATTGCCAATAGCCACTTGGG
>JANKYE010000224.1:10080866-10092290 GCA_032467995.1 Erythroxylum dillonii
TTAATCCTATCATTCATATTCATATTCATTATACTAGTCATACTGTATAGGCCTGGGAATACATTTCCAGGAGGAACACTACTGCTGTAATTCTATCTTACGTAAATAATACAATCTCTGAGGTTTACCTATCACAATCATTACATTATTTATTCTTCCTCTGCTGATTACGTCAATACCGTAACTAACTCACCCCTCACACCCTCTCTCATGCACCTCATCTAACTACCAGCCCCTACCCTTTACAGAATGCAGTAACTTTACTCGGTTACCCCTTTCCTTGCCCTTCTAGAGTAGACTTAGATAATAGGAGGTCTAACATATACCTAGAGAAAGAATGTATTAATTTGAAGATAAATTTTCAGAATGTTGTACCAGTTGCATATTGTTAATATCTCCTTTCTTGTGAAATTGAAGAATCTAATGGGCAAGGATCTCAACGTAAGAGGAAAAAATCAAGGCCAAAGGTACTTGTACATACCTCTAATTCTGGATAATGCTTAGTTATGCTGATTCCAGTGACATATGTCTGCATTGGAAAACATTATGATGATTTGGCTTAATTGGATTGTTTTCAGGCTCAAAAGATGCTTTCTGAAAATGAATCTCCTCAAAAGGGGATAAGTAGTTCACAAATATCAAAATCCAATGTGTCATCTGACAAAGATGGGACTATAATTTTTGTCGAAAATGATGAAACCCTTTCTAGCAAGTTGAATGACCAACCAAGCACTCAGCAACTACTTAATACTGATAATAGTCCTCCCACTATTTCATTATCTGAGAGTCCATATAAGAAAGTTGTTCAAATTGATGCTGACTGTCTTGAAGTGTCTGCCACTGTGACTGATGCTGACACTGCTTTGTCTACTACAAATGGCGAGCTTCTCAATGAGAAGGCTTCTGATATTCCCATAGATCTTCGTTCCTCGGAACGACCTGCCAAAGACCCAAAAAATGTTAAAGAAGATAACTCTGGTCAAGATAACAAGTTAAGAAATGCTGATGTTCCTTCAATTGTTGACCAAGCGGAATCTCAAATAGTAAACAAGGACTCTCGTGTCACAAGTGGAACTCCATTGAATGATGTCCATCATGAAGTTGAACCTCTTGGTGATCAAAAGAAGCAACCAGAGCATAAAGGTGATGCTTCTGTAAAATTGCAGGATCAACTTAATGAGGTAACTCTTCAAGACAAATGATGGTACAGATATATTTTAAAAATATTTACCACAATTTACACTGTACTACTGGAACAGCTATCTGGTTCTTGTACCTTTTTCTTGTTAATTATTACCGATTGATACATTTAGTTGTATGTAGGCCCAAGTACTGCTTAAGACTGCAAATTCTACTGGTCAGTCAAAAGAGGCACGGTTGGCAAGGGTAAGTTTTAGTTAGCATGTTCGTTCGTATGCATTTCTATGCTGAAATGTGATTGTGATTTATATTTGTTACAACTTATTCGAACTGCTATTGTATTGAATGTAATCAACTTTCTTTCATCGTAACATTCTCACTTTGACAAGATCTGGAAGGTACTTGGCACATGGTTCTGGCTTACGTTATTTTTGCATCAAATAGTTTGATCCCTGTTTTTTATTGATTTCTAGTCATTTTTTGTCGAATGCATTCTTTCATTTAAGCAATTTCAAAGTCTTAGAATTTCTCATGGAAAGGGTTTTGACTGGCAACAGGTCGAACACATTCACTGGTCTGTCAACCATTTGTATGTTTTCACTAGCAGCAGAATTGACTTTTGAAATGTCAACATGCAGGTTTGTACTGGACTCCAAGCCCGCGTTCAAGAATACAAATATGAAAATGCCCAACTGGAAGAACTTCTCGGTTCAGAGGTGAATGCAGAATCTATGTTCTGTCATTGATCTAATGACTTCACCTATACATGTATATCATCTAGTATTGCTGCAGTTATATTGAGCATTTTGGATGATGCCTTAACAGAGAGAGCTCACTAAATCATATGAGGCTTGCATAAAGCAACTACAGCAAGATTTGTCTATATCCAAAAGTGAAGTAACACGAGTAGAGTCTAATATGACTGAGGCTTTGGCTGCTAAAAATGCAGAAATTGGAGCACTTGTTAGTTCTGTGGAGGCACTTAAGAAACAGGCTGCTTTATCTGAAGGGAATTTGGCTTCCTTGCAGGTTGCTGCTGCTTCTAATTTATAACTTGATGCATTCATATTTTTCATATATTTGAATAGCCGTGAAGGAATTGTCAATTATTTGAATAGTTAAGAAAGTCCCAGAAACTTAGGCAAAGGGCTTTGTCCAATGCCTTGTTTTTCAATGAAACAAATAACTTAATAACCTTGTGTAATCTGTTACTGTAATTATACTATCGTTTCTGGATTATTATCTGTAAGTCTCACTTTCTCACTTCTTCTATATTTTAAAAGAGATGATGGTAAATAATATCATGTGAGCAATTTTTTTTTCTTCATTTTCTTATGTACTATGGTGCAATTACTTGTTTTGTTTGTTGTCTTCTAAGTATCTAACCTTCCTTTCTTTTATTTGACACCATCACATTTTTGTAAAAATTATGTTGAGAAGTCATTGCATTTCTATAAAAATTTAAGTGAATTTCACTGCATTTCTTCCCATGTAGTAACACTTCATTAATTTCAGGCAAATGTAGAGGCCATAATGAGAAATAGGGAGCTCACAGAGACAAGAATGATGCAGGTACAGCAGTTGATCTTCCTCACCACTAATATTTCTTTTTATATTCAATTGTTTTGACATATTCTTGCATACTACATTATCTTAGAAGTCTGATATATCATTTAGTACTTTTAAGGCTGTACGAGAGGAGTTAGCCTCTGCTGAACGAAGAGCGGAAGAAGAACGTACAGCTCATAATGCCACCAAAATGGTTTGTGCATAATATATTCATGCTTGAGAAATTATTTAAATCCAGTTGAAACTTGCATTATAATCTTCAATTGTGAAATAGGCAGCGATGGAAAGGGAAGTGGAACTGGAACATAGAGCTGTTGAGGCATCTACAGCCCTTGCCAGAACCCAGGTAATTATAGAAATACCACGTGTCTTTATACTAAATCGTATATTGCCATTCAAGGTAGTTGATAATGGGAACAGTCACGACTTAGCTAACTGCTTTTCACCTTTAAGATACTAGAATAGTCAAATTATTCAAGCTTATCCAACTCCCAGAGTATTGGAATTGTATGTAATAACGTAATTGTAGTTGCACGTTTTAGCCGAAAATAATGTACCTGCTTGAGTCCAAGATATTAATGTTATGTTGACTAGCCTAGTGTTTGCCAACTCCATGTTTCCTTTACATTGAATGCTTCTATTTTACTATCTTATCAGAGAATTGCAGATGAGAGGACGCTTAAGGCAGCAGAGCTTGAGCAGAAGGTTGCACTTCTTGAGGTACCCAAAAAAAAAGGAAGACAAGCACAATTATCCTTGTTTTCCCTATCTTGATTTCCATCTAAGAATTTCGAAACTTATTGCCTTATGTCACCAGGTTGAATGTGCGTCACTAAATCAGGAGTTACAAGACATGGAAGCTTGTGTTCGCCGGGGACAAAAGAAGTCTACAGAAGAGGCAAATCAAGTGATTCAGGTACCATTGTGAAGGTCTAGAGTGTACTCTTTGAAACAGATGGTTCAATTCATTAGCAGGATTTTGAAGATCTTTTTTTATATTATACAAACAGTATGGGTTGAAAATTTTCCCATTTTACTACTTCATTATACAACTTGATGTTATTGAAGAATCTTTTTGCCATCATTCATTTGGATGCTGATTTGCACATAAGAAGTATTGTAGTGGACCAATCTGATTGGATGAGCTTATTTTATATTGTTATGAGTGTGCTCTCCAAAGTAGGAAGCTCACATGCTCTTTGTTACCCAAATTTTTTTATCACACTATAAACATATATAATTTTATTTAACTTTTCTCCATTTTAACTTGCATTACAATATGTAACCATTGAATGTAGAGTGATGTAGGTATATTGTACTTTCTCAATTTATCGCTGCTTAATTGAAGAGGTCAGATGTTATCTTCTGATAGATCTACGGGTGGATCTAGAACCCAATACTAGTTTAGGTTGTAAAAGTATTGAATTGTTTGTAGATGCATCAGAATGTTGTGCTATTGTCTTTATCTATTAGACAAAAAGGTAGTATTGCAATTACATTAAAGATCATACATCTAATGTTGAAATTTAAAGATTAGGGTCTGCTTTAAATTGAACAACAGTTTGAGGGATGTTCATAATTTTGTAAGAATTTAATACTAATTTATTCTCATTATTCATAATATCTTTTTATGGACAGGATTTATAATATTGACTTCAACATACAATTTTAATAAGTTTTCTGCCCATTTAATACGTTTGAACTTTCCTGTAAGGTCTTGAATAAGGCATCATGATTTCCGGCCCTTCATTGTTAGTTAATTTTCCACGTTTTATGATGGATAGAATGTGGATTCACATCTACTCAATAATGATGGTTAAAACTTTTCTGAATACTTCTACGGAGGGTTTGCTGTGATAGCTATTGCATTATGTTCTCGTTGCTATGAATAAAATAGTGTTAGGCCAGCATTTCATTGCAAATTCATGTGCTTGTCTTGTTGCCTCAGAGAACTGTATATCATGCAGATGACAATTTTTTTCAGTTATATTATATGAGCCACTTTTAGTTGTTCCTGTTTTTGGGTCCAAATAGAATTTTTATTTTTATTTTTAGTTTTACTCTAATTGGGACTTGGAAACAGTATAACCATTGTTTAGAAATAGCAGCTGATCATTGGCTTTGTAACTCCCACTATTTCATTGGCTTTGTAACTCCCACTATTATTAAGGGTTGGGCTACAATCAACGACAACAACATCTCAGTAGAAATTCCGCTGAGACGTGGGGTTTGGAGAAATCCAGTACTATAAAGCCTTACCCGTAACTAGTAGTGAGGCTATTTCTGATAGACTTGTAGAAAAAAAAAGGGTTTTGAGAACTCTATAAAGGAAATAAAAACCAAAAAATATAAACTAATAATTACATTAAAAAAATAGTTATAGATTAAAATAAGAATTAGGAAATTCAAAATAAAAAATCCATAGAACGGTTGGGCTACAATCATCCATGTCAATGATTTTCTTATACTTCAAGTGACAATTGTGCTTCTGTCCTCTTAAGATTGAAACAGTGATAATGGTCCTACTGCATCATTATCTACTGCATTTTTACCGTAGTTATGACTACTTAGTTCTTCAGGCACAGGCGTGGCAGGAAGAAGTGGAACATGCCCGCCAAGGTCAAAGAGATGCTGAAAACAAGCTTTCTACTGTGGAGGCAAGATTCTCTTGCTTTTATTTTTTTATTTCTTGTATTCTTATTTTCACTTCCAAATTCTGTAATTATTGTATACCCATGTTTGGAGGTGCTGATGAGGAGCCTCTCTAATAATGTTCACAAGATTTAGCATTGAGAATGGGTGCTAGTTTTGTCTTTTTTATATTGAGTTCTCTCTTTGTCTGATGCAGGCTGAATTACAAAAGATGAGAGTTGAAACGGCTGCTATGAAGAGGGATGCTGAGCACTATTCACGGCAGGTAATATGATTATAAATTAACCAATCTTAAAGATGTTGATTATTTAATATGTTAACTAGTATTCATTATTTATATTTGGCCTCAAGACAAAAATTATTAGTTAGTTACACATACATTCCCATGCTTTATCTATTGTATCAACTATCAGTCATAAGTTCATCGTCACCTTTCTTTGCTTGCACTAATTGCTAATTTATGTAACATTATATTCTCTTGTGGGCAGTGTAGAATATCTCTGATGTAACTGCTACTTGAGCTCATCTTTTCTCTCAATCGTGTTATTTTTTTTAATTATACTTTTTGAAAGCTCCTGATGTTGGAATTTTACCATGGACCTCGCACAGGAACACATGGAACTAGAAAAACGCTACCGAGAGCTAACTGATCTATTGGTAATCTAAATAAAATTCTCTTGCAGTTTTGGAAACATGATTCTTGGTGGTTCCTGTGCCTGAATATTACCTAATGGTGCAGTACTACAAACAAACTCAGTTAGAAACCATGGCTAGTGAAAAAGCTGCAGCAGAGTTCCAGTTGGAAAAAGAACTAAAGCGTATTCAAGAAACACAGGTCTACAATTAGAGCTTATGGTGCTATTTGATAGTATAACCAATCTATGTTGATCTCATTCTGTTATATATTCAGATTCAGATACTCTACCTTGGTCAATATGTTATTTCTATGAAATAGGTTGAAGCAGAAAGGAGTAGAGTTTTGCGTCGTCCATCCTCAACTTGGGAAGAAGATACTGAAATGAATGGGCTGGAGTAAGTCCTTTGTTTATAATATAACAGACACTCCTTTTGGTTCCTCTCATTTTGTGTTTCATTGAGCACATTCATACCTTAGTTTGGGCATTGAAATTTGAAATATTAATTTAACTTGTCCTGGTCGACCAATCATCATTTTGTGAACTGAGGGGCAAGGAATTGAAGTAACTGGAAATAAGATGCCACCTGATTTTTGTATTGATAAAACTAGGATTCATACTTACAGAGTCGTGATTTCTTTATTGGATAATAGATGTTGAGCAAAGGAGCTTTTTACTTCAATTATTTCTTTATTGGATAAAAAACAAAATATTTCTTTACCGGATAATGCAGCTTTTAGGTGTGGTTCATTGTTTATACATATAGCTTGGTTCTTCATGATGCCATATGATTGCAGAGCACGTCTTAAGTTAAATATTTTATTTATGTTAAACCCATCCAAAGATGCAGTATCAGATTTTTTTTTCCCACTGGACCTCGGCTTTTTCACCTTGTTGCAATTGCTTTTGGGTATGAAAGAGAATGATATGTATAACAGTGGGGCTAGACGTTAAATCTGGGGCTCTTGGGGAGAGGACTTTATTTACTTCAGGCTTTTATGCTAAATACAGAGTGGACCCAAGGTGCCACAGCCTTGTGAGTCGCATTACAATGTTACTGCAACAGCAGGTATTATAGATCAATTTTATGTAGGATGAAAACTTCCAAACCAATTTAATGGTGTGAGTTTGTGGATATGCTAAAAGATAAACTGAGATGAATATTCTTGGGAGTTTACACAGTAGGACAGTAGGTGTGATTTTCAGAAACTGTAAAAAGCACGTGAATGAATTAAATGAAGAAATTAATGTGATGACAACAAAACAGTTGGAGGACCTAGTAGTTTTGTTAAGTGATTTGCAGTTGTCGTATTGGTAGATGTTTTCACCATCTTTAATCCAGCCTTATTCCACACTTTCAGTCCTCCTCAATTACTGATCCATCTGAAGATTATGCTGTTTCTTCTGTTATAGTCTTCATCCGATCAACTGAATGAGCATCATAATCAAAAATTGGAACTCCCACCCTTCAATTAATATAGACTTCAAAGTATGAGCTCCTTTAAATGTATTTATATTTTGCATTACCTATACCTAGTTTAGGTGTCCATTATCTTTTCTTATGAACTAATAATTTCAGGCCTCTCCCCGTGTACCATCGTCATATGGAAGCAGCAAGCATACAGGTAATCCTCTGTACATACTTTAAACACTACTTGATATCTTATCAATTTTGACATTCTTTCTCTAACTGATTGTGCAGTTTCAAAAGGCAGCAAAAATATTGGATTCAGGAGCTGCCAGAGCCACAAGATTTTTGTGGCGTTATCCAACAGCACGACTTATCCTGCTTTTCTATCTGGTAAACAGAATTCTTGTTTCAAAAAATGAATTGTCTTGTATAAGAATTGAAAATGCATTTTGACGATATGTTGATTATGAGAAATCATTTGCAGGTTTTTGTACATCTTTTCTTGATGTATTTGTTGCATTGCCTTCAGGTGCGTGACTGCATGCTTCCACATTTACTTGCGTGTGACTTTGTCCGTTTGAGTGTGTTCAGATACAAATTTTCCACATTACTACTGTAATAGTCTGCCACAAGAATGCTAGTACAAAGAATGATTTTGGATCTTGGTCTATGATAGTGATTCTTTTATTGAAACCTTATCTTTGCTATGTGTAGGAACAAGCAGACAATTTTGCTGCCAGAGAAGTTGCAGAATCTATGGGCCTTGCTACATCTACATTACCATGACTTGTTACCATTTAGTTGTTTCATCTATGCTAAGATGCGACGTCAACTCTTCTTAATATTCTACGGGAGAAATGGCTTTTTAATCTGTCAAAATGATGTGAAACTAACGGATGAAACATGTCTTCTTCCATATATCGTCTCTCTATGTAATTACAACATGTGCTTAAGGGGCCGTAAGTCTGGCGAATCACTTAAGATGAAGCAACAAACTCCAAAATACGAGGGCAAGTATCACCTTTATCTTTTTATTGGTTGCGTATAATTATAAAACTTCTAGACATTGAAATGGTCGAGCTGAGCTGCCATATTGTTGCTCAGATTAACTGCACCGGAAATGATAACTATTCTTTAATTTGTGAGCCTGCACGGATTTGATTCTGGAAGGGCTCCTTAGTCTCCCCTTGGTTTGCCCTGGCTTGGTCTTGTAAATATGTGAACAATTTTCGTTCTAATCCAATACAAAGGTGTTACATGTTACATCATTTGAACTAATTGACTGGAGAGTTTATTACACATTCACATTTTTACTTACCAAATTTGAATGCTTCTGTATTTGCAATATAGAATATATGAGCTGCGACATATTTTGAGCAGTAACTTGGTTACAACTTACAATGTTTGCTTATTGTTTGCAGTCACAGAATGAGGACTGCTGTTGCTTACGACTCTCTTTTTAGATTCATTCTACTAGCGGCCTTGTACAATCTAATGAGCCTGAGTACATAAATCCTGTTTGTCACGTAAAAGCGCGGGAAAGTGATATCTTGCCTGAGTAAACCCAAACTATAAGCAACACTTTTGGCAAAGGCAATAACAAACCTCACCGACCTTTCAGGAGAAATATTTTATTTTTTATAAAAGGAAATGGAAATGAAAGCGCATTGACAGCTTTCACAAACGAACATGTGCAAGTAAGTCTTTTGGTTATTTGCCATATTCCTATTACAATGTCATATACTATCCCAAAAAGAAGGGGATGAGATGTTGAAACATGACTGGTGGTGCACATTTAGTTTGTTTAAAAATGTATATAGTTTATTTGAAGATGTTGAAGAACTAGCTGAATTGAGTTACAAGTTGAAGCCAATGTAGCTATTTAATATACCTTTTTTTGGAAATGTGATATATTATATAACATGGAGCTTTGATGTGTAACGCATGATACATATGTGTCCTGCCTCATTATTCCCGAAACTAAATTAAAATTTGTTCTCTATGTAGAAAATATAAAAAAATAGAAACATGGGAATCTTTTTAAGAGTAGCACATGCTATATATGACTGATTGGAGCTCGTCGTGATACTCATGTAGTCCGTCTGGCAAGTGTTTTGTGGAATCTTTACAGATGTCATAAGTCTTTCTTTAAACCCATCCGGATCGTGATAATAAGAAGAAATAGCCTTTGGTTACGTAAAATAATGCAAATATTAGCAGGGGCTGCTCATCCTTGTATATAATTGTCGGAATTGTATTCAATTCAACGTAAAGAAAAGAGAAGGGAAGTGCATGATTTGAGTGAGAATGAGACTCATGTTTGTCCTACTTTAATTTACCCATCAATCAACATCGACTAATGGCCGTAAATGCCGTTCTTTTTCCTGCCAAGCTAAACAAGAAATAGAAGTGAGTAAGCATACACCTGACACTTCTTTTGGTGGGAGATATTCCTATTAGCTTTTACGATATCAATTTTGGCTGAGGTCGGGTCAAGAGGTCGTGGGGATGATGTGGTATTTTGATAAATGGCGTCGACTTTATCCACCACTTAAAAAAATACCCGTCCCTGCCTTCTCTGACATGAGCATGACTCCCATCTTATCTATACTTTATCCGTCTCTTTTTCTTTTTCTTTGTCTTCTTTTTCTTGTAGTTAGTGTTTTAAAATTTGGATTGAACGTCGAATTGATCGGTTTAATTGATTTGATCGATCTAATTATCGTGTAATATCATAACAATTATATTTAATTATATATAATATTAATAATATTAATAAATAAAAAATAAAAAATAAAAAATTTATTAAATTAGTGGTCAGATCGGTCGAATCGAACCGATTTGATCGATCAATTACCCGATTTTAACAGATTCTCACTGATTAATTGAGAACCGATTTTTAAGAATGAACTGAATCAGATAACTGATCGGTCACCAGTTAAACCGGTCAAACCGACCAGTCCGATCCTATTTTTAAAACTATGCTTTGTAACGAATCAAATGTTTAATCGTGAAAAAGTTAAGGACAATCGGATATTTATCTTAGACCCTTTTTAGAGTCCTAATAATTATACCAATAAAGCAGATCAAAGTAAGAACCCCCTCAGTTGCATGAAATTACGCAACTGCTACCGCTACCATTTCACACAGTTATATGTACATGTTTAGTAGTCTCCGCTTCCTTCCATTGCAGACTTCGCTATTGCCTTGACCTCCAACAATAAGCTGTTTAAGATAACAAAGTGAGTGAAATTAGAGAAGATGGAGAGCACGATGAAGGACATGAGAGATGGGGCGTCCGTGCTGGACATGGACCCAAAATGCACCGTAGGGGGTGGCGTTGAGGACGTTTACGGTGAGGATAGCGCCACCGTAGACCAGCTTGTCACTCCCTGGACGATCTCCGTCGCGAGGTTGCTCTTTCTTTTTCTTTTTACTGATCCTATACTTCTTTACTCATTTTCACGCTCTCGTTGTTGGTCAAACCATTTATTGTTTGCCTCTAATTATTTATGACAGTGTATTTTCTGCTCCATCGGAGTTTTGTTTCTTGAGTTGTATAGTTACTGATCCATGATCTCTTGATCTTGTCACCGATCCTTTTGGTTTTCTTCTTTTTGCTTCAAGAATTTTGATACCACTCAGTAGCTTCACTGAGTGCTTGCTGTTCGATTCTCAAGAACTGTTCCCAATAATCTAGTTATTTTTCTTAATTAATTCTTATGATACCATTTTTCGCTTGCGACAAGTCGTTTGTTACTATTCTTGATTGTTTGGGTTCTTGGCGGGTATCAGTTGACATTTCGTTTTTGTTGGAAAGTTATATTTAGAGAGTAAACCATAACCATCAAGGACTCTGACAAAGTGAAGTGGTTGTCACGTTTGATTTAGTGAAAAAATGCGTCAGATTGGTTAAAGCTAAAGTGCAAATGAGTGAATAAAATGACTATTTTTAGCCTTGTTTCATCTTAAATGCTCGGATTATACCTTATCCTCGCTAGCACGCTACTACACTAT
>JANKYE010000224.1:10092390-10103583 GCA_032467995.1 Erythroxylum dillonii
AAATGACTATTTTTAGCCTTGTTTCATCTTAAATGCTCGGATTATACCTTATCCTCGCTAGCACGCTACTACACTATTCGAGTAAAATGATCGTAACGCACCTAAATATAAAAGAGATTCACTGATTTATCTGCGTTTTCATGCGATTGCAGCGGATACTCTATGTTGAGGGATCCACACCACAACAAAGGGCTTGCTTTCAACGAAAAAGAGAGGGATGCCCACTACCTACGTGGCCTTCTGCCTCCAGCATGTATTACTCAACAGCTCCAGGAAAAGAAGTTGATGAATAGTATCCGACAATATCAAGTTCCCCTTCAAAAGTATATGGCCATGATGGAACTTCAGGTACGTTGTTTACTACATGGTTTCAAGCTTTCTTTTACACTTGAGTCTTTGTTGTATGTGGTTGGCTTGTTTGTTTAGCGCTCGTCAAGGATGCACGACGCCTTTAAACTGACTTAAAACTCTTGAAACTTGGAGTCCATTAAAACGGTTGATTATTATTGCCCTTATGTGCTGAGTTTTCTCCTTTTTGTAATTTTGGTTTAACAGGAGAGGAATGAGAGGCTCTTCTACAAACTTCTTATAGACAATGTTGAGGAATTGCTTCCAGTTGTTTACACTCCAACAGTTGGTGAAGCTTGCCAGAAATATGGTAGCATCTTTAGGCGTCCCCAAGGTCTATACATTAGCCTAAAGGAAAAGTACGGATGTGATTGTTTATTGGGAATATGTGTATAGTATATTTATCAGTTAGTTGTATTGATGAATTGTCTCTGGAAATGATTGGTTGCATAGGGGGAAAATACTCGATGTGTTGAGAAACTGGCCAGAAAGAAATATCCAGGTTATCGTTGTCACTGATGGTGAGCGAATCTTGGGACTAGGAGATCTCGGATGTCAGGTAAATGTGAATGTGAATTGTAGATAATTGGAGGATATGAGCATATTACATTGAAATGCACTGTTTGCAAAACAGAAACCCTCCCTTATAGGTAAAATGTATTGTACAAGTTCGGCAATGAAATATAATTAATATGCATATGCCAGCTTATACATGATGACGTTCTAAATGTTACAGGGGATGGGAATACCCGTTGGGAAATTGTCCCTTTACACAGCACTTGGAGGAGTTCGTCCTTCAGCAGTAAGCATTTTCAGAACATTAAAGATTCTTTTTTTTTTACTTTAATTTTCTTAAGTGTTCAATTGCATGCTCCGTCTATATTTATAACTTTGAAGTCCCTCATTGTGATGCTTTGCTATCCTTATCCACTAGCTAAAGTTTTTCTCACTGGCAATTCTAGTGTTTGCCAATCACCATTGATGTGGGTACAAACAATGAGCAACTGCTGAAGGACGAATTTTATATTGGACTCAAGCAAAGGAGGGCAACTGGCCAGGTTTAATAATCTTAACGTTTACCTTGACTAAGAAGGTGTGTTTTACTTCAGATTTACATGATTTTTAATACAATCTGCAGGAGTACTCTGAACTTTTACATGAGTTCATGACAGCTGTGAAACAGAATTATGGGGAAAAAGTTCTTGTACAGGTACATTGACACGAGTTAAAGTTATGCTGTTAACTTTATAAGATTTTTTGAACTGAAGTTCATTTGATGTTGCCTTCTTTCTTACTGAGTTCTGCAGTTTGAAGATTTTGCTAACCACAATGCTTTCGAGCTTCTTTCAAAGTACAGAACTACGCATCTTGTCTTTAATGACGATATACAGGTATGGAATAGCCAAGCCCATGTTACGTAACTTTAAAGTCTTTTTTTTTTTTTACAGTATTTTTTTTGACAATACTGTATATCGCTTGTTCCAGGGAACGGCATCTGTTGTTCTTGCAGGTGTTGTTGCAGCACTGAAGTTGCTTGGAGGTTCGCTGGCTGATCATACTTTCTTGTTCCTTGGTGCAGGGGAAGTAAGATTTCATTCATTTATTTCCATCTCATAGTTGTTGTCCATTTCCCACCTGATAAGGAAGTCATTTTGAAGAGACCACCTGTAATGAAGCATTTCATTTTCACCGAAAATATGCTTCAACGATTTTGCCTTTAGCTTAACAATAATTTTTTAAAGCTTCTTTTACCATTTGAATGTGTATCTTGTTGCTTCTAGCACTCATTGATTATACTTCATTTTGCAGGCTGGAACTGGCATAGCAGAGCTCATAGCTCTTGAAATGTCAAAACAGGTATATCAAATTGTTCATGTATGATAGTTCTTAACTTCTAGACTAAATTCCATGGATTTCCCGTCGATGGGTTTACCGAACTGCTTTAAGCCGATGATCCATTTTAGGTAAAAGCTCCCTTGGAGGAGACCCGCAAGAAGATCTGGTTGGTGGATTCAAAGGTAATATTTGAATTTAAAACTTACTCAGCAGTTGTTTCTTCATTTGCAAATGACTCATGATCTTTTTGGTAGGGTTTGATTGTAAGCTCTCGCAAGGAATCACTTCAACACTTCAAGAAGCCCTGGGCTCATGAACACGAACCTGTTGGTGATCTCTTAAGTGCTGTTAAGGTGGGAAGAGCTTATGCCTAACTTTCAATTGCTTGTTCAAGTTTCTTTTATTCCTCATAGCATTTATTCACCTGCTCAGGCAATTAAACCAACCGTCTTGATTGGATCGTCTGGAGTGGGAAGGACATTTACAAAGGAAGTAATCGAGACTATGGCATCATTCAATGAGGTCTTCCCTGTTTCTCTATCACTTTCTGATACATGTATTCGCATTCACAGCATCTAGCATTTAGCTAACTATTTTTGCATTAATGTTGTGCAGAAACCTTTAATCATGGCTCTCTCCAACCCAACATCACAATCTGAATGTACAGCTGAAGAAGCTTACACTTGGACTAAGGTAAAGTGAGATACTTCTTGTAGCCATAATTAATTATTTTTCTTGACGAAGCAATTCTACTCAAGGGATGCCCTCTCTGAGATTTGTTTTGTCTGTTGGACAATTGGGTTAGTTGTTAACTTGTGTACTTTCTTTCTTTTCAATTGAAGGGCAAAGCAATTTTCGCCAGTGGAAGTCCCTTTGATCCTTTTGAGCATGAGGACAAAATTTTTGTTCCTGGCCAGGTAATAACGAATAAAGTGTTTCTTTTCCAGTTTGTATTTGACTTAACAATCATAAAACTGATCTTTGCTCTCTCTCTTAAATTTAGGCCAACAATGCCTACATTTTCCCTGGATTTGGCTTGGGTTTGGTCATCTCTGGAGCAATCCGCGTCCATGATAACATGCTTCTGGCAGCTTGTAAGTTCACATATCACTGTAATGTATTTGACACAGCAGGATACTAGTTTCCGTAGCTACCTGTTAAATCGGTTACTCCATGTCAATATGATGGAGCTTAAAAGACTAGGTCACAAGTTATAACCATTTCTACGTGATGGATTAGTTATACCATTCGATAAGATTTTCTTTAAGTTAGGTTCATACGGAAAACTTAGCTTAATCGTTAATCTATTGAATCGATTTAATACTTGGGGCTTTCTGGAAGTGTAAGAGGAAGAGCACTAACTATACATTGTATGTTCCCATGTAATAATAATCTACAGCGGAAGCTCTGGCCAGACAAGTTACGCAGGAGAACTATGATAAGGGGTTGATTTACCCACCTTTCTCCAACATCAGAAAAATTTCAGCTGAAATTGCTGCTAATGTAGCTGCTAAGGCGTACGAATTAGGTATGTGTATATATAGCTAGCTACTTCTGAAAGTTGGGGAACAAATTATATGTGCTGCTAATCTGTTGACCATGATTTTGTAGGCTTGGCCACACGCCTTCCTCGTCCAGAGAACCTTGTCAAGTATGCAGAAAGCTGCATGTACAGTCCTGTCTACAGAATGTATCGCTGAATGTTTTCTTATTTACAGCATATGCTTTATATCAAATGTTGTGGGAGTTTTTCTTATTCACTGTTGTCCTTTGTTTTTACTACAAATAAAAATACGTACCATTGTGCTTGTTAGATAGTCTCTTCTCTCGTGACCTTGTCATTCATAAATCATGTAAGCGTGCAATATGCAGCGATCCACTGCCCCAACGTTGCCACAAAACAAACCATCCAATTTCACTTACAAATTACGAATGCAAATACTGTAACAAATCAGAAGCTGCGATTGCGATTGAGAGTGGGAGGTAACAACTCTCTTGTTGAGATTCAGATCATCTGTATCTGTTATTCTGTGTCTTCTGTTTTATAAGCATCCATTCATTTAATTTTTGAGTAAGCACAGATTAATGAGAACACCAGCTGTTCCCCTCTTGTTGTAGTAACTAGTAAATGACATTATTAACATTAAATATTTTAATGCTGGATAAGGCTTCCCTTAAACGCTAAAGAGATGGTATTAAGATTCCAATGAACCAATAGATGTGCGATTAACAAATAAAATATATTGTGATTTGCTGATAACAACAATAAGATTAGCTTACTTTTATTTTTTTTAGTAAAAACCAGGAGTTCCTTTTTTATAAATCAGATTTCAATAGACTATCAGAAGTTTTGTACATTTGAAGTTCAAGTACTTGCCCCTTTATTCCAAACCTGGCTTATACCATGCAGGTTTTATTTGATGCAGCTCTCATAGTACTTTTTTTTTTTTTCCCAGCAATAATCAAAACTGTCTACATTTTATAGACTGCAAATTTGCATCTTTATTGACGAATCAGATGAGTAAAAGTTTTGGGTTGAAGGACTGTGGAACTGCCCATTGCTAAACTGAGAATTAATGAGATCTATTGATAAGAGATGCTGAGAGTACGTGCACAAGAACACCCACCTTTAGTGTATTCATCTTCCTCAAGCAAGTCTTTGTGGCGATCAAATCAGGCAGGTATCAGTCAATACGGTACTTTCTTTAGAACCTCAAGTTGGACTTCTTTTGTACACACTAAGGTCAGCATGAGTATCCTTATACCGCTGGCTCAAGTAAGTGCTACACTTGATTGGTGGGAACCTATGTAACCAAATAAAGGCCAAAAATTTAACAGTAAGTGCAACAGAAGTTGCATATAAATGAATTTATTCTTCCATAATCCAGGTCAACCCAACATGCGGATTTATCATGACATATGAATTATCTCCTGCAACCAGAGTGTAATATGATCAGACCAAAAAGCATGCAATAATATGATCACAGAGCCTTATTTTAGCATTTTGACCACAGCTGATAAACCCACTTAACTTGACCTACCTATAAATTAATATATAGATATACATACACAGACGAATATTACACCAACAGATGAACCTTCTAAAGACTGTAATTGTGTTACTTCGCAGCTCATAAATTGATAAAGGTTGCCTACAGTCCAGAACTCATGATTGTATGTGGATTTTCAGTACTAGTTCCATGGCAGTTCCTTCTACTTACTTGGGAGGATTCTTCTCTGATTTGCAAGTTGGCAAGCATTCAACAAGACAGTCATGGCTGGGTTCCACAAAATATGCGATCTGCAATCAGAAAAATGGAAGTAAAAGTTAAATATGGTCAAGCGATATTCTTAAGCATGCTAAGCAAATGAGTTTGAAGCATCAGGTATGAAAAAGGATTAATGCTATGGAAATATTATGAATATCCTCATAGAACTGCAAATCCAAAAAAAGTTATCAAAGAACTCTAAGCCTGAAAGGAGAAGGAAAACAAAATAGATGACCTACAGAGTATCGATCTTGACCATTCCCTAAAACTCTGTGCAGTGTTGACCTGTTTGATAAAACAGAACGAGCTTTGAGGTTCATGTTGTGAGGAGGATTATATCACATATCAAATTTTCAAACAACCGTATATCACCACTCACATGAAAATTAAAGCAAACAGCAAGAGGACTGTCAAAGAAGCACTACATTTATAAATCAAACTGAATTTCATTGGCTGACCGTTGAAGGTCTCTTTCAATCCAACAATAAAATACCCAAATTGAATAAAAAAACTGCATTTAATTTCAGATTAAGTAGAATGGAAGTTACTTGAATATACAGTTGCTCCAGCGCTCCAGCATGTCACCAAGATTAACTACGAATGCTCTGCTTAACATGAGCCGGAGAGACAACTATATTATAATCACTCAAATAATAAAATGTCCTCTAAACTACATATGTTCAACAATTGTCTCTACATATATGATATTACAATGAAACACAGTATGATTTATATTAGACAGTCTTATCAGCTGCTAAAAATAAAAGAATATACTAATACTGGATAAACCAAAATTGTTCCTTAATTTTCTTTAAAAAAAAAGGGGTTAATTTTCATGCTCACAAAATCAATCTTTTTGTTTCCTCTATTACAAGGGAAATCAGGATAGATGCTGATATCAGGGCTAATTGAAAAACAAGAATTTATGTTCCAACTGACTAGTTAGGTTTGATTATTCTAAATCCTGAAAAGATGACCTTGATATCTGCAGTGACTAACCTGACAATGGGGAAGATATATAATTTATCAGGCCCGCACAAGTAATGCTGATGTATGAATTTTGCACTTTTAGTAATCATGGATTATAATGCATCACTTGCACATGCAAATCTAGAGCTAGGAGGATAAGTCAATTTCTAAGCCCAGAGTATTTCAATCCACTAGAGTCCTATACAGGCTCACCCTTTCACAGGTTGAATATACTCCCATACTTGAGGTTGGGCATCCTTATCCTTGCAGATCTGCAGGAACATCATAACAATTGCACAAGTAATGAAGCTACAGGAGGAAAATAATGAAAAGAAAAAGGAACTAAACAAGCTAATTAGATACTTGGAGACCAAAGACATCATCCGTGGCCAAGAGAGTGATCAAGCCATAGTCAGAATGTGCTCCAGCTCCATATATTCCCTTTGAAGGATCAGAAATCTGACCTAAAAGCCCTCTCCCCACAAAAATTTTTGGTTAGACAGTAGCCCGAAATTTGTTAGGACGTTCTACAACCTAGAGTTGAAAATACAACCTCCATAGTGAAGCAACCGCATAACTGCTATTGGGTGGCCAAGCATAGCTGGCTTATCAAAGAAATCAGCTTCGAGGTCAAGTGCAAGTGCTATGATCCTAGCAACTGCTCTTGCTACTTCTCTGCATGTAGAAAACAGCCAAAAGAGAATCTGAGGTTATGAAATAATATCGCACATAGCATGCAATACGAAATTAGCAAGAATTTCAAAGCATCATAAAACTCCAAGAGTAAAGAAGTAAGCAGAAAGATATCAGAAAGCTTACAGTGCTTTTTGATGGAACTGTTCCATAGTTTCCCTCCAACCAGGTAAAACATCTAGAAAACAGCGTCAACCCAGAAGTAAAAACTACAGAAATAACGGACAAAAAGTGAAGTATGTTGTAAGAACGTGCGTATACCAGCTGAAGGCCAAACATTGGGTCCGTAAAAAGGCTTGTCAGCATCAGCATCAGCTTCAGGAACTTCAACTCCAATATAATATCCCTCCTTGTAATCTCCTACTAATCATATACACCAATTAATCACTATCTAAGGAAAAGCAGACATTTTAACAGAAAAAGAAGAGGAAAAGGGATGAACTTGAACCATGGACTTGATTATCGGGATCAAGCAGCTCGTCTAAGACAGGGGTATATCCCCGATGCTTCTCGTTCCTTAAAACCTTCATTTTCTCAGTTAGTGGCAACTCGAAGAACTTCCTGCTTCCCGCGAAAACGTCGTCCATGAACTCCTGGCTTATCCCATGATTTACCACGTAAAAGAAGCCGCAATCCAAGCATGCCTGAACAATCCATCAACATTTCTTGGCATTAAATTTGAAGCGGCAACAGCAATCAATCCCACCTTAAAATTAAAATAAATTACGTAAATAAGAATGGAAAAAGGAAACCTGCTTAAGCAGAGAAACCGATTGGTGAATGTCGGGGTTAGAGAGATCGATGCAATTCAGAACAGAGACTTTGTTGGTCACATCCTCCGCATCGTTTTTGTTCTCCATAACTGTCCTCAACCCAAGTTTTGCTTATGCTCTCCAAATCTGCAGATTCTATAAGGTTATGTTATGTATTAAAATTAAATTTCCCTAGTCCCCACACACAAATTACAATATTTATAAATAATTACTAACAATGCAAAATAGGTGATTTTAATTTTAGAATTAATATTATAATCAGAAGAATATTTGTGAGCATCTAAGAGTCGGTCGGACACTTTTGCTGCGGAACCTCAACTGAATGGATCGGATGACAGAGATTGCACGTGTCCCTACTGCCTAGTGCCTACCCTCCATGCTTTCTTTTTATTTTTGTTTAAATGTCATTTCTCCTAAATCTTTATGCCTGTTAATAAATTAGATAAAATTAAATACCACTAACATAAACAGCTTTTTATTTTGAAATTATTAGCAATTTAACCCGACTCACCAGCAACACAACGTAAAGACAGAACAGAACAGGACAGGACAGGATATGACTTCGCGTGATTAAGGACTTTGCCGATTCATAGCAATGGAATTTAGTTATCAAAGAAATCAGCTTTGGAAGGTTAACAAATTGAAAATCTGACATTGATAGCATACATACGTATATTTAGATTGGTTTGATGGATAGCGTAAGGATAAGAAAATGAATTCAGGCATAAAAGACAGACGACTCTCCATTTAATCTACAGCACAGCTATAAAGACTCTTTTGCCTTTTAATTTCAACTTCCTAATTCTATTCTATCAGTATAAACAATTACTGAACAAGTTATAATCGATTTTATCTCAACGTATGAATATGCCAAAATATTCGAGTAAATCGTACTTATAGCTTTAGTTACATGTAATCCTACTTGCCAATTTGATTGGCTGTCAAACGTGCCCTTATATGCAAGTTAAATGCTCCAACTCCTTTTAGTCAACTTCTTTAAGTTGAATTCATTTGATTTCTTTAACCAACCTAGTTTAGTGTTATCCATATCAAAATTTCAAATTCTAAGATTGGCTTTTAGGAACTTTAGGCCTTTAGAACTCATTTTTTCAGTCAATTTCTTTATATTATGTCTGTATCTTAAAGTTTTAAATTTTATTTTTATTGTATTATCCTATTTTGTTCGTTTTATATACCTCAATGGCTTTTGAAAATTCTAAGCACGTCTCTCGTTCTATCTTGAAACCCATCAATATCACTTTTTTATTTAGTATTAACTATACTCTGTGGTTATAAGAGATGTGTAGCCTTCTAAAAGGTCATCTTCTTTAAGATTATATAATTGGTAGAATTCCTTAACCCATTAGAACTGTTGATGAGGATGAAATCAAATAGCTAAAGTAATGGAATGGTAAAAACCAACAAATTTTGATATGGTTTTACAAAACTTTTCTTTATGGAATAAAGGGAGAATTCCACCATTTGATACTAAACATAAGGTAAGGGATTTCTAATAAAGAAAACACACGTAAAAGGGAGAGGGTAAATTGTGTGTAAAAATATTTTTGCAAGGTACTTGATAATATCTTTCTAAACAAAATACGTCGACAAATAAAAGGGTCCTATCAACTTTTGAAAAAATCTTGTTAATGTTGAAAACAAAAGAATCTTGTTAATTGAAAGGACCCTGTTAACACTTAAAAAGAAAAGGAGTCTATCAATTGATAGAAGTTTGCTAGCGTTAAAAAAGAAAGGAATCTATTAATCGATAGGAGCCTGTTAACGCTCAAAATGAAAGGAGTATGATAATCGATAGAAGCCTATTAATTATTTTAAAAACGAAAGGAACATCTTATGATTTAAAACAAAAGGAGCCTATTCAAAAAACCGAGTGAGCCTCTTGCAAGTTGAAAACACAAACAATATAATGCGAAAATTTAAAAGTTAAGAGAGAGAGAGTGATATAATCAATTTATACTGGTTCGGCTTATAACGAAGCCTACGTCTAGTTCCTAAGTATTCAACTTGAGTATTTCGGTATGAACTCCAAGTAGTAAATTTTCACGAGCCTTTCTAAGCTCACAAGCATGGACGGAGCCATGTTGTCATGCATGGCCCCCCCTTTCAATTTTTTTTTAAAAAAATGACTTATATAATTAAAATTTTTTAAATTACAAATATGAGTGGCCCCCCCTTAAAAAAAAGTTTCTATCTGATGTTGACCTCCGGCCCCCCTTAAAGTTAAGTCTGGCTCCGTCCCTGCTCACAAGTACGTATTTTTCAATGGTCTTCAATCTTTCACACTCATAATGTTTAACAAACCTCTACAATCTATCAATAAGAAATGTATAAAGGGTTTAACAATGTTTCTTAATAGAATAATTTCACTTTCTAAAGCACGAGGAGTTTGATATAGACGTGACTTTTAAGAATATTGATGCTGCTAAATTATTTCGCAAGTTTTCTGTCTATCATAAATGCAGTGGCTCTTCCTTAAGTAGACATTTTTTGAACTAGCCTGATCACGCATCATAACGCTAGTCAAAATAAAATAACTAGACTACTGTTGTAGAGTAGCGAGTCTAGGTCGATCCCACAGAGAGTGTGTGTAAAGTCTATGAAATGAAATTAATCGGTGTTTACACTTAATAGGGGGTTTTGGATTTTTCAAAAAGAAAATAAAATAAAACAAACTAATAAAAACTAATTAAAGAAATCATGCAATAAAATGATAAAAGTGGCGAATTTGGTAGGGACTCGTTTCTTTGATTAAATCTCGACCTACACCCTAATTAAGCATATTTCATTCATTTGTTGTTCTTTAACCTCTCATTGCAACTATTAATCGTGGGTTAAAAATTAACCCGAGTTTTCACTTAGGTTTTGTTTAATCAAGATACGATCGTTAATTAAAGCTAACCACCTAATAACCTAGGATACTATCTCTAGATTTAATTAGGCAGTAGCATTACAAATTAGGAAAACCGATTAATCAAGGCAACAACTACATACGATGAGTCATTTAACCTAGGTCATGATATCCCTAATGATTATGAATCATTAGTCGCTACGTATGAATTTCAACATAACAATTACGGATTGTATCGAAATTCTAGCAATGGGTTTTGCACTTAACAATCTAATGAATGCATTAAAATTATCAAATCACAATACCCAATAAGTTCATACGCAAATAACCGAATAATAATGAAAATCCAATTATCCACACAAAAACGCAATTAATTGAAATATGATAACACAATCAATTTCTAATGAGAGAAAGAATCAACAAAATAATTAAAAAA
>JANKYE010000224.1:10113997-10126437 GCA_032467995.1 Erythroxylum dillonii
ACATGAAATATAATGGGAGTTGTGACCAGAGTAGCCACCGATTAGAGCTTAATGCTCACCGAGTGAAAATGAGCTTCATGCTCGGATAGTGATTCAAAGCCTCAGGCTCAACGTTAATGAGCCCTATATGGGACAATTTTCAATGAGTCCTATATGGAACAGTTTAGGCACTCGGTCACAAAAAAGTAATAAATGGAAAGTGGGTCTCATGTATATGTGCATAATATGAAGAATGTAATTAGATTGATTGTAAATGTGAAATGTGACATGATGGGCATGCATTTATATGATTGTGAATGTGAAATGTGACAATAAATGTGAATGGTGTTATGTGACGGTGATTAAATTGTGTGATATGTGACTGGGTGAACCATCGATGATGGTCACTCACTGAGTTTGTAAAACTCACCCAAAATTTGCATTTATTTTTCAGGACTCAGAAGAATACGCCGTTAGGCAACAGGAGTATACTTATTGCCCACAATGGAAAGTTAGAGGTCGGGATCAGTTCGCGTCTGCATTAGGATATTTCTTATTTTTGTATAAAGTGTATTCTATGAATTCTGTACAGTTTGTATTTGAATATTTCGGTGTGTAATAAGTGATGAAGTATGGGAATTCTTGTAATGAGATTGAATAAAAAGTGGGATATGGCTGTTTATATTAATTTGTGCCAATTGAAAGTGATTGTATGTGTTTTGCATATTGAAATGGACCCCAATGGCCCAAAGTGGATTGTTTTGCAATTGAAAAAGGGTTATAAATGAAATTGGGCCCAAAGTGACTATTGAAACTGTATTGATGATAATGTATTGAAAACAAGTTTTATACTGTTAAATTTATTTTGGCCCACATTGGAAATGGATTTCTGCATAGAGTAGTGTTTTCAAAAAAAAAATTTATACCGACTTGTAATGGATTGAATGCCCTAGCATGCTACCTTCGCAGACACGGACCCGGATATCAGCGTCGATGTCGGGTTTGGGTTTTGCGGGAGTGGGATGCTACATAGAAGGAAAAACCAACATAAGGGCAAAACAGTAATTTTACCCTTTTTGTGCGGATGACTATAATAAGGTTCTAAATAGGGTTTGTAATTGGACACAAAATATGTGTTCTCGTAATATTTAATAATTCAAGAGTTCAACCAATTGTCTTTAGTGGAATGACAATTAGTTAATAAGCTAGAATTAATTCTAATGAGATTAAATTAATTCTAAGCTTATTAGAGCTTGAGTTATCAAAGTCCAATATGATTCCCCACTTGGCTTAAAGGAAGGTTATCAGGATAAGTAAGAAATATAAATGGAGAGTTTAGAAGCCCATAATTGAATATTGAGCTTGCACTAATTAATGGTTAATTAGGAGCCCAAATGTTCATTTAGAAATGGGCTAGACTTTAGTTTAATGTAATTGATTACATTAATTATATTAAAACAATTTTTTAAAGAAAGGAGTCGTAATTTCGGTTTTATTAGGGTTGAATGTGCAACTGCAAATTTGGCATTAAATTGCTAAATAAAGATGGTCTTTATTATAGTTTATCATCATTATTAAATGGAGTTATAAACTTACCATTAAATGGTTTAATGGTTATCTTTTAATGTTAGCATATAACCTATTAGCATTCATTGGATTAAAAAAGAAAGATGTCCATTGGATGGACCATCTTCCTTTTCCCGTCTTCCAAAACTGAAATTGGCATGTTAATATTAGGTGATTGGTACTTTCATATAGCCATCTTAAAACAAATAAGAAGAGTCTCATTTAATGGTTTTTTTTAATGTTTGATTAAAGAAAGGTATGATGCATTGGATGCTCTCCCTCTTCTCTCTTTTCATGCATAACCGAAATTAGGAGTGTAAGAAAATATTCTTGCATTGTTTTGATCAACTCTTTCCTCTCACCTATGCATGGCCGAAACCTAGAATTAGAAATGTCTCATTGTTTCCTTCTTTCTTATAAGAAAATTCTCCTATAAACATTTATTCTCCTTTCCCACCAAAGGATTTTGATAACTAAGTTGTCCTATAAGAACAAGAGGTAAATCAAATTGGTTGAGGATACAACAACAAGGAGAGGATAGATTGACAAAGGAAAGGATTCAAAAGCAAAGGCTTTAGATAAAAGAAGAAGGAGAGGCTAAGGTAGCGAGGAATTAAAGTTGTAGCGAAGGAGTCGGTAACAATCTTCATCTTGTTTATGTTTATTATTATCCTTATACATTTCATGTATAGATTGGCATGATGATTTGGATATATTGCTTCCACTGCAAATAAGATTTCTAAAGGTTTTGAAATCTACTGGTTCTCCAAATATGGCATGCTTTCTTTTCCTGATCCAGCATTTAGTACATGAGAAATAACTTTTGAGCGATCATGATCTAGCTATCCTTTGATGCTAGACAATGGGTTAAGTTAAAGGGGATGGCGAGAGATGACTCACCTAGAATTGGTCAAAGGTATAAAGCCCATTTTTAAGGGTTTCGTGTAAAAGAACTTCATTTGAAACATAAAGCAACAGTTAAGGTGAAATTGTACTAGACTTTATACCTAAAAGAATAGCTGAACGTATAACACTCAAATTGCAAATTTTTTACCTTCCCTTTTCATTCTCTTATTATCTTTTTTGCTTTTGTAAGTAAATTTCCTTTATCAGCTTAAGCGTGGAAATGGATTACAAGCCCAAAGTTAACATCCCTTTTTTTTTTCCTTTGGAATATATTTCTCTAAGGGAGTTTTATGTAGAACAATATATAGATGATTTTTTTCACATGCCGATTTGTTACTTATTTTTATAGAAAGGCTGATTTGATTACTTTTTTTTCTAAAGTACTTTCTAAAAAATATAAGATAAGTTTAGGTTATGAAATGTTGATGTTTGATTTTTTGTTGTATTTAAATAATTATTTGACATGAAAAGAGATGAGATCATTAATATCTTGAGTTATTTTTTGTTCTAATAAAAAGGAACATATTTGAGACTTTCTTTTATTTAATTTATATGTAGCATATTACACCTTGGATGTTTACGTCTTTTTTTAATGATTTTGAGTTTCGTTAGCACCTGTTCCACACTCATTGCAAGTATAAACAAATTTGGCCTATTTATTTAGTCTTGGTTATCTTATAGTGGAAAATCTAAATCTATAGCTAGCAAGGTTATAAGTAAGGTTATCTTAAAGTTATCATATTATTGAGGTATTCTAATTGATTCTTTCTTAAGAGTTCTGTTATGCTTATTAATAATCATGATAATAATACTTTAATTACAAATGTAATCTTACATGAGGTATTGAAGCTTATGATAACGAAAGCACACATTCAATCAAATATTACAGCTCTTGCTTCAAAATTTTGGGGTGTGTTTAAAAATCACTGTTTGAATTCTTATGAAAGTCTGAGTAAAATCTTAGATACATGGATTGTAGATATATGCTCTAACACTTTATTAACCTCATTAAAAACCAGTTATGATGTGATTGGAAATGGCTTTCACGTTCTTGGTCTATAAAAATGAAGGTTTATGTGGGTTTTGAGATAGGTTCGTGCCTTTCTATTCTAAGCTAACGCTTATTTCTTAACGACAAAACCTTATGTTGTTATATATCTTATTATAGTGCTTTTCATAGTTTGTTAGCCAATTGCATTCTTTGATAGAATTCAAACTTGGTATGTCAACTTAAATTAATTTACCATTATGCTATTTACAACTTAAATTGAAATTAGTATTTTACTTATAATTGTATAGCTACATGAATAAGAGTTTGATGACTCATTAGAAATGGTCCAGTCAATACTTAGAAGGAGTGAACACTTTCATGAAATTTGTAAAAGATCAAATGGGTTTACAATATGAAATCCATTGCCTACGCATAGATTGCCTAAATTTCAACATTCAAAGTCAAGATGTGGTATATAATCAATTCCATACTTGATGGATTTATCATAAAGAATCTTCTGAAGAAAGTAACGTTCGAAGTGTGATTATGGGTGATGATGGTGATAGCAATAATGATGTAGATGATAGTGAGATTGATGATGATGTAGATGATAGGATTGGATAGATGTTAGAGGATGTGAGGAATTATATGAAGACTAAATGACAATAATTTGCCTAATACATTTGATAGAATTATAGAAGATAATTTTGAGAAGTTATTGAAAATGCTTAAGAAAAATTGTATCTGGCGTGTTCTAATTTCTCACAGCTATCTTTTATTGTCAAGTTGTTGCACTTGAAGGTATATAATAGGTGGAGTAACAAATCTTTTGACAAGTTGATTAAGTTGCTCAATGATGCATTATATATTGGGCACAAATTGCCCAAATCTTACTATATAGAAAAAAATTTGATAAGGGACCTTGGATTAGGATATAATTAATACATGCTTATCAATATGATTGTGCTATATTTTGGAAGAACATTAAAGATCTTCAAGAATGTCTTATTTATAGTGCATTAAGGTAGCAACTAGATGGTGGAAAGGGAAAAAAGATATCACATAAAATATTGGGATACTTCCCTATTAAACTATGATTACAAAGGCGTTTTATGTCAATAAAAATAACTATAGATGTGAAGTAACATAAAAAGAAACACAATGATGATAATATTATGTGTCATCCAATAGACTCAAAGGCATAAAAAGACTTCCATAAGAAGTTTTCATGGTTTGCAGAGGATTGTTTTAATGTTCAACTCAGGTTAGCCTATGATGGATTTAATCTATTAGGTAATATAATTACTTCTTACGATATGTAGCTAGTAAATTCTTGTGCCATATAATTTATCCCATGGAAATATATGAAGGAGCATTTTATTATTATCTTTACTTATTCCAGGACCCACTCCTCCTATTAAGGATATCGATGTATACATGCAACCACTAATTAAGGATTTAAAACATCTCTAGGAGGTTGGATTAGAAACTTATAGTGTTGTTAAAGGTGAAAATTTTATACATGTGGCTGTTTTGTGGACTATAAATGATTTTCAGCTTATGACATTTTTTTTGGATGGATTACTAAAGAGTATATGGCTTGCATTGTATGTAACCATCCAACTTATTCAGTGAGGTTATAAAGTAAAATATCTTATATGGGACATCGTCATTACTTGGAACATGGGTATAAAAGGAAAAGAAGTAAATTGTTTAATGGAAAAACAGAACATAGTGAAGCTCCTTTACCCTTATTAAATGAGGTGTACTAGATCAACTATCACATTTGCAAGAGTTTACACCTCGAAAACTCCCAAGTAATAAAAAGTGAAAGCAAACTCTTCTTGATCTTAATTGAATTAAAAAAACATTTTTCAATTTGCCATATTGGAAGGATTTGTTATTGAGGCATAATCTTAATATCATGCATATTGAGAAAAACATTTGTGAGAATATTTTAGGTACTTCGATGGGAATTGATGGCAAATTGAAATACACAAGTAAAGCTAGATTAGACTTGGAAGTCATAAATATAAGAAAAAATTTACATTTGAACAGGAGAGATGATGAGTCATACATGATTCCACCGTCATGTTACAATATGTCAAAAAAAGAGAAACAAACTTTTTGTCAATTTATTAAACAAGTATTACTTGATGGGTATGCATCTAATATGGCCATGATTTTCATGTACTTCTACACCAATAACTTCCTATTGGAATATGTAAGTGCTTTCTAAAGGATGTTTTTGTAACTTTGACACAATTGGGTGATTTTTTAAGCAAATATGTTATATCACACAGAAACTAGAAATTGAAAAAAATGAAAAAAGATATAACTTTGATTCCATGTAAGCATGAACTAGTTTTCCCACCATCATTCTTTGATGTTATGGTACATTTGACAATTCATTTACTATAGAAAGCAAAACTTTGTAGACTAGTTCAATTTTAATGGATGTTCCATATCAAAAGGTAATTTATATGCACTTATACATTTTTGTCTTCATTTATTAGTTAGTAAAAAATGTTAATGTTTTATATTTTGTTTAGTTTTTTTCGCTCTCTTAAGCGCTACATGCAAAATAGAGCTCAACCTGAAGGCTCTATTGCAGAGGCTTATATATCGAATAAATGCTTGACATTTTGTTCTATATACTTAAATGACATAGAGATAAGATTTAATAGATAAGAACTTAATTTCAATTTTGATGAAGATGGTGGGTTGTCAAATTTCTCCTAAAAAGTAAGGCCACTTAGAACAAAAAAATATATGGAATTTCCTATAGACGAACTTGAAATTGGCTATTAGTATATTTTGGACAATTATGAGGAAGTTGATCTATAAATGGAATATGCATATTACTTCTCATTCATTATTTCATATTTAAATCTATCATTTAACTTGTATTTTCTGACATCAATTTACTTTTTAAAATAGAGAGCACAAAGATGAGATTTGAAGAAAAGGTGATGTTAATGTTGAACAAACACATAAGATAAAATTCCCACCACAATTTAGGACTCGTGTAAGTTATTCATGTAATAGTATGAATAAATGAAAATTATACATGAGATTACAACATTAACTTTTAATTATATTTTTTTGCTATAGATAATACAATTACATAACTGTAAATTGCAAAAAATGATGACAATATTAGATTCTTTGGTATGTGGGCCTCATATGTGTGGAAAAATGTACAAGATGCATTGTTAATGAAGTTAGATTTCATATAAAAGATCATAACAGTCGACTTAAAAGCCAAAATTGTGGGGTTGTAGTTAAGAGATAATATAAGGATGGATTTATTGACTTCTACGATGACATCTCTGAAATAATAGAGTTGCATTACATTAAGGAAAAAAAGTTGTTCTATTAAAGTGCAAATGTAATTTTGGTGGTAGTGATTAACATAAAAGTGAGTAGCAATATTACTAGCATTAATGTTAGTAACACATGGTGTGAAAATGAACCATTTGTGCTCACAATTAAAGTGAAGTAAGTATTCTACCTCAATGACACTGTGCTGGGAAGCAATTGGAAAGTTGTTTAAAAGTTTTAAAAACGAAATCTTGTTTACTTTTTTAAAAAGAAAACGGTTCAATGGTTGAAGATGGTGATGATGTCACGACTCAATACCACATCGGGCCCATGATAATCGCTGCATACTCGGGCTAAGGACACTCGTGTATCCTTAATCTGACTATGTAAGGCTAACTAAATATTTCTCTCTTTTTTTTGAAAAATTTGGGCAGCACAATGACTATATTTTAAAAATCCAAAAACCTGCAAACAATTTTAAACACACTTTTATATTCACACTAAAAACTTTACCACAACTTCAGGACTTTAAAGCCCACTCAAGGCAATCTCAACAATAGTATCAAAAGATTCATAGATAAAGTCATTTATAAAACACAAGGCAATCAAAAGTTAACTTACAAAATCATAAAAGGTATCTACAAAAACACAGTTCATAAGCCACTAGACAATAAAAGTACAAAATAGGAAATTACCCACGTGTGATAATACCCCAAAAATGTCAAAAGATCATACAATCCACTCAAAGCTTCAAACTCACTAAATTAACTTGCATGGTTGGAAAGCGGAGGGGGTGAGTACACTAAGTACTCAGTAAGCAGGAAAAACATACATCTCAAATAGAATTCGATTCATACCAAGATGGTGTAAATAACCTATGAAGTGGATATATATCATATAGAAAATACATAGGCCCAGCCTATGACTCAAAGTATCCTGGTTAGGAATCATATAGCCCTAGCCTATTAACTCACTCATCCGGTAAACATAGGTCCCAGTTTCAGTACACAAAAGCATAAAAATATCATATGTATCAATCAAATCTTGATAGGAAAACCAATATAAGGATAAGCCAAAACAATTATGTGGGACACCACTAGTCGACCAAACTAATGTGCAAACTCACCAATACTCGGTGTTAGCTAGACTTTCATCCGTGGTGAGTCCGGACTATAGTCAACAAGAGTGTCATGATGCTAGGTGATGACCTTGTCGGTGCCCAGACACTAGGTGTGGAATCACCCGCAAGTTCCATAGAAAGGTGTTGATACGACAACTCGACTTTAATGTACTAACATCAAGGGTATGGGGGTCGTTTAATCAGTTGTGCCTAGCACACGATTGGCTAATTGTTTCCTCACCAATCACAAAATCATAAATAACAATTAAGTACATCAATCAAGTAAGGCACTATGCCTTTATTTATGAGTCTAACTGATAAAATGAAACCTTACCATGGCTCTAAGCCAAAAGAGAACAAAAACATGCAGCATGCATGACTCGATTATGCATAGGTAAATTTCCAAACATTTTTTCATAAAATAAAAGCCATCTTTTTGTACTCCAAATGCATAGTTGTTCAAAGCAATGCCATTTATTAAATACCTAAGCATATTAGTATCCATTTGAAAATCAATTCTACCATAAGTTGCCTAAGTTCAAAATTCACTTATAAGTCATCATGCTTGTCTTAGGATGTTCTAATCCTATTTAAGAGATATAGTTTCCCCAACTCACCTTAAAGAAAGTGTATATTCTCTTAATTTCAACAATCCTTGATACGAGCTCCCTGATTCACGGCTCCCGAGCCTTTATGCATAAAAATATATATAATGAAATTACTACTTAAACATAGATTTCATATTTATACGCCCTCACATAAATGTGTAAAACACAATATCACTCCCTATAAGCCATAGAATTTGGTCATTAAACTTCTCATAAGGTTACTTCCTTACTATTCACATTAACTTTTCTTTTGCATTTTTTAAGGCATTTAATGTTGGATCCCAAACTTTTCTTGGAAGTTAGAACTATTATATGTGAAATGTTGGAAGTTAAAAGTTGAAAAATGTAGTTGAAATATGTTCACTGAGTATGCTTCAGTGTTTTAACCCTAACTTTTTCGCTAGTTATCTAAATGAGGTGATTTTTAATTTGGATTAAACTAGAGAAATAGGGATACAAATTATCTGATGAAATAGAGTTTTAATTCAGTCCCTAATAATTTCAATGTTTGGATGGAAATTAAGCACAAAAAATTATTTCAGTATATGAATAGTTCAAAAATGTTTGGGATATAACTTTCAAGTTACCCAACCAAATTGAATGATTTTGGTGTCGTTAGAAAATTAAGACAATGTGGAACATTTTTGTAGAAGGAAGTGTTATCAAATTTCTTCATTTACCTAACCAAAAGAAGGAGTGAAATGTTAGTAGTTGATGGATTAAAAAGGGAAAAATTGGGAGAACCAATTTAATGAAGGGTAAAAAGGGAAGAGCAAGCAAAATGTGGTCTTGTTTAAAAGAAGAAGAGGAAAATAGTGGGAGTTATAAAAGAGAGCAAAACCTGAAATAGAAGAAGAGAAAAGGAGAGAGTCGTGGAGAGAAGAAAAGAAGAAAGAAAGAAGAAGAAGAAGGAAGAAGATTTGTTTAAGGTAAGCTCCATGCTATTTTCTTCTTGTTTGGTTTGAAAAAGGAAGTAGAAAAGATGGGCTTTTGTGTTGGGAATGAATGGAGAAAGAAGATGGTTTAAGGAAACCCATTTGATTTTAGGGTTTCTAAGCTAGGTTTTGGGTTTTCTAACCTAGATGGACTATGGGTAGGTTAGGTTTGAGCTTGATTTGTATTGATCTCATTTGTTATGATTTTGAATTTTTAGGGATTTTTTTGAATTGGAATTGAATGGAAAATTGGTTTCTTTTAGAAAATCAAGAAAATCCTACCCAAAAAAGGGAAGGGTATAATTGAGTTTGGATTTTCAATCGAAATAAGGTGAATAATTTATTTAAAGTTATTGTGTAATGGGCAAAATGCCTTGTGTGTGTGTATGCTTGAATTTCCAAATTGTGAGTTGCTATGATGTGGAAAATGCATTATGATGTGTTTTATGTTATGTCATGCATTGAAAGATGTATGACATTTTGATATGATTGAATTGTGAGTATGATCATGTTATGCCATTGAATTGTGTTATGGCATTTTGTATAAAGAAAAAGTATGAGAATATGAAACTGTGAATGATTAATTTGAGCATGAAAATTGATTGTGTTTGGGCGAGAGAGGAACCGTTTCGTAGTCACGTGCACGTCGACATAAAGCCTTCTCCAGGCTGCCCGCTTGTGGCCCACAAGATCTAAAAAGTGGACTCATTTCGTTCGTAGTGTAAACTTCGATTTCTCCGTTTTGTTCTACGGAACCCTCGAGCCATTTGTTTGTGCATTTGCATTTTGATATGTTAAGTATGATGCAATTTGTGTATTACGCTTCGATGATAAATTACATCCAATATGTTTTATGTGATGAAGTATTGATTTATGAGTTATGAATGTTGAACTTACATTGTTGGATCAAGATAAGATGAGTATGCTTATATGAATAGATGCATATATGTTTGATTGTGTGACTCATCGCCAATGGCTATAAATATATTAGCCACTGAGCTGTACAACTTAACCCATTATTTTCCCTCCTCATGTACAAAACGAGAAGGTTGGCTTTTGTACTAAGCTAGTTCGAACACTTTTGTATAGTTTATTAAGCATGACAAACATTGAGCATCCATTTGTATTTTTTTTAAGTCCGTGATGTGTTTATTGGTATGTAAATAAAACTTGTTCAAATATTTACTTCACTTAGTAATGAGAATGTGAATTTGAGGATTTCCTTCTGTGTACGATTTTGTCATTTTACAAGTTGAGTATGATGGTCGTGGAAGTGAAATGTTTGTATGCATATGCTTCTTCGTTGAGATTGCAAATTGTTGCTTATTTTAGAATAACATGTTAGAAAGGTTTTAAAGGATGAATCATTTGAGGTGGGATTCAAGAGTTTAACGAAAGGTATTTAGTAGTTGAGTTGATGTGAATAGATATTGCATTTTGCAAGTTCATAGCTGTGGAAATTGTGTTCTGAACTCAAAGGAAAAACTACATCAATCTGGGTAGAATTAGCCAATGTTATCTTCAAGAAAGTTGAGAAATATGAGCATTATAAGTGATGATGCTGTATAGGAGGTATGAACATGACAACTATGGAGAATGATGAGAATTTGTGTATGTTATGAGTCATTTGAGTTGAGGGTTGGGAATTTTATGCACTCAAATTGGTAATTGAATGTTTAAGGAGTGATATTACATTAGAAAAAGTGAAATTGGGAAGATTGTGAGTAAATGTGTTGTTAAAATGGATGCAGGAACCATTAGTGAGGCTCTAGAGGAAGTTTTGGGTGACATATGTTCATTAGACGGACTTTAGGTCCATTAAATAATCCTTCTCAGGTGAAAAGGAGCTCCCAGACTAGTGCATGTCCGTTAAACAAACATTAGGTTCATCAAATGGACCTTCTCGGGTGAAAAAGGGCACCCTGCCTAGCCTATGTCCGATAAATAGACATTCATAGGGACAACTACAGTAAATCAAGCTTTTGACCTTTTAGAGGCATAATCTCGCTTCGATTTCTACGTCAAATTGTAGATCTCGATGTACTCTTTCAAAATGTCCAAAAACAACATCAATCCTACATCTATAGCAAAAGTTATGGCAATTGTGCCAAGATAAGTACAAAATGATTAAGGACATAAACATGTTGGATTCTTTTGGTCATAAATTCTTCATTCGACCTCCGAATGAAGTGATTCTTGAAGCAATATATTCCTAACACATTTTTATACCTTTCTAAGAAAAATTTGATAGCCTTTGGTGTTATATTAAAAAAATATTGGTGGAAAGAAAATGAGGGATCGGTTGGAAGAGTATAACTAGGTTATGAATATACTTTGGGTTTTTAAGCATATCTTGAGCTATGGAGCTCCAAATGAGGTTGTTCTTATTTCAAAATAAACTAGATGCATGGAGCTACAATTTTTGAAAATTCAATTGGTGATTTGGGTGATTAACTGGTGTGGGCTCGCTCCTTGTTGTTTGGGATGTTATGAGAATGAGGATGAAACGATGAGGGCTAAAGAGGGCTATTCATCTATAATTCTAAATTGATTAAGAATGTACGTATGGGAAAAATGAAACAAATGATAGTGATATATATAGAAGTCTTTGAGGTTATGTTGACCAGTTATTATGAGTACATATCCAATAATGTGGTTGCATAGGTCAATAAGGTGATTGAGTACATGTGAGATTTATATTTAGATATGGTATATGAGGTAATCTATGATCCCTATAGTTAAAATAATGAGATGAATCAGAATAATGTAATGGAAGGATGGTATAGGTGATTATGCTGAAAAGGTAACTACGACGGAGCCGAAATTTTAATAGTAGTATAATATTTAGAGGTTGTTCGGAATTAGTTTCGATTGATGTATCAGTAGCATAAGATATAAATTGGTGACATGCCAAAAAATAAAAGTAAATGTGACAGCGCGTGTCGAATGCACTGCAAAATTTACCTGACTCTGCACACTAAAATTTGTAGTTGTGGTAAGTCGGGATCGAA
>JANKYE010000224.1:10262619-10279356 GCA_032467995.1 Erythroxylum dillonii
TTTGTCTTATTGTATATAGTAGTTGTGTAAAGTTTTTGGAGGATTGTACAGACAGATGAAACTAACAATTTGTAAATGACTGAGTATGATGATATGAAATGGAACACAGTTTGGTTTTAAAAAGTTGTCAATTTTTATTAATGTTTTATTATTGTGATGCCATGTGGAGTATTGTGGTGTTCGTCTGTAGTGTTCTTTTATTGTAGGATATGTACAGGAATGGCCTACGGGCGTTCCGGTGGGTACTCTACGGTAAGGGGGCGCTACAATTATAGTATATCACTTACCATATTTCTATAGTTATATGTATTATTATTTTATTTTTAATAAATATTAATGATTAAAAATAGTAGTCAACTTAAATTTATGATATTTTGATCTTACTAATTCAAACATTAGGAACCCCTTTACCTTTTCTACATATATCATTATATTATATCACTTACCATATTTCAATATTTATATGTATTATTATTATTTAATTTTTAATAAATATTAATGATTAAAAATAGTAGTCAACTTAAATTTATGATATTTTGATCTTACTAACATTAAAATTTTAGGTATGACTATCTTTTTATGTCCAAAAAATAGTTACTTTTCAAAATTTAAATTACCTATCATGTGTTTTTCAACAATATGTTTAAAACTTTGAACACAATTTACAGGTTTTAGATGATCCCTTATATTTTCCATGAAATTTTTATACGAATGGAGGTGTAGTTGTGTAGTACTATATACAATAGGCATCATTAAAGAATCATTTGTATATAAATCCATAGATTTAAACAAATTTATATAGAGCTTGAATGCATTAGCTATTTAAACAAATTTATAAAGAAGGCAAATTAAAAAAATATGAAAAATCATATTAATGTCAATTATAATTAACCTTAGGATTATTAAGTACACATAGCATTAAAAAATTATTTTTTAAACATTATTTTTTTAAGAATACTATCACATACAAAAATTCATCAAAATTTTCCTAAGAAATACATAATATATAAAATATTTATCATCAACTTTTGGTGATGATTTCATAATTCATCACCAAAAGCAAAAGTTTTTGCAAAAATTTAGAGAGTCATTGCCAAAGGCTCGTCATCTGGTGACGAAATTTTTAAGTCATCGCAAAGTGTCGCTCTTTTTGTGATGATTCTCATTAATAGTCATAAAATATATTTATTTAGCAACGATATGCAAAAGCATCGCAAAAGATTAGACTTATAGCGACGATTGATAAATTATCGCCAAAGAAAAAGGTAACCAAAAGTCCCTTCTGTTGTAGTGATTAGTGAGACTTCAAATCTTTTATAAGATCATTTGAAAATTAATGAAATAGGACAATATTTTAATGGAGGTGTTCAAAAATTATCATATTGCCTTCTTTTTTATTAATATAAATTAAAGAATATTTGATAATTTAAAAATCACGTCATTTTATGATCTAATATTAATATAATTCAAGCTACTAAGACTTTTTTTATTAGATAATTTAGTATCATCATTAAATAAAAATAAGTGATACTCTTATTATATTTTTAACTACTAGTTGGTTACAAAGACCAAAATATTTTAAGTATTAAAATATTTATTTGTAACTTCCCTTATAAATTTAAAAATTCAGTATAAATTATTTAAAGGTGACTTATATGAATCATATATGTCTAACATATCTCCTTTTATTGTAACATGTCTCTCCAAAATATATTCTCACACTTAAATATTTAGTACACCATTTCTAATCCAAGACTTTTTTTTCTTATGGTCCAATAGTGACATGATCTTAGCCTTAGAGATTAACCTCATTCTCAGTGTCACATTTCGTCTGATTTATAGTAGACAGAGAGAACTAATATCAAGTGTGGATCTCGTCTTAGCCTTAGGTGTGGTGGCTTAGTAGATTAAAGAAGGCTCCTCTTCTTGTCTTTAGTTGAGCATAAGTTCCTCTCTCTAGTATCTTTCCATCTTCAACGAAGGCAATGGAATGGAGTTTTTGTAACGTGTTAAGACGATGAGCTACCACAATTGTGGTTCTTCGAACCATAATCTTGTCTATGGCTTCTTGTACGACTTGCTCTGATTGCACGTCAAGTGCACTCGTTGCCTCATCTAATAGTAGGATTACTGGATTCCGTAGTATAGCTCTTGCAATTGCTATTCTTTGCTTTTGTCCTCCAGACAACTGGACCCCCCTTTCACCACATTCTGTTTCATACCCATCTTTCATTGACCTACATTCCAAATTTTCTCACTTAATTATTATTATAAGCATCATCATAAAAAATTCACAAATATAGACATCATACTTACGAGATAAATTCATGAGCATTAGCAGCTCTGGCAGCTTCCACCACCTCAGTTTCACTAGCATCAAGCTTCCCAAATTCGATATTCTGACGGATGCTACCTGAATATATGACTGGTTCTTGGCTAACAAGGGCAGTGTACTTTCTGTACCAATGAACATCTAGCACCCTTATATCCACTCCATCTACTTTTAATGTCCCTTTCTCAACATCATAAAATCTCTGAATCAGTCCAATCACTGTTGATTTGCCACATCCGCTTTTTCCGACAAGACCAATGCTTGTTCCCTCATTCACCTCCAAGCAAAATTGGCGTAACACTAACGTGTTTGGACGACTTGGGTATGCAAAATCAACCTTCTTCATCTCTATCCTTCCTTCAATTTTCTTTAGTTTAGTTTGATGTCCACCGTCTTCATACTACAAATAATTAAGACTTGTTGTTAATGATTATTCGAAGATAGATACAACATCCGGGTAATTGCTATAACTTACATTGTAAGACGCTGGAATTAAGGACTGGCGGTCAAGAATCTGGAATACAGATGTAATGGCAGCTGAACCTTTTGCTAAATCAGAAGTCATGCTTCCAGCCTCAGCTATGACCTTTCCAGTGCTCACTAAAATGAAAAATGTTTTAAACACATCTCCTGCTGATATCTCTCCTTTCTTCACTAGAACACCTCCATACCAAAAATCTAGAGCCCATGACATGAAAGTCAGACAATTTGCAGACCCCATACCGATTCCTGCTAGCCAAGCTTTTCTTCTTACCTCTTTCTTGGGTTCGTCTTGAGCATCATCAAAAAGTTGAAGTACTTTTTCCACACTCCCGAATGAAGTCACAATCTTGTGATTATAGACTGCTTCAGCTGCAATTTGAGTGCTTTGATTTTGTGCCTTGACAAATTTTGTTGAAAGGCTAGAAAGCAAAACCTTCCGTGTATAGAAACATAGGATTGTAAGTGGTTGAACTGCAATCATAAGAAGTGCTAACTTCCAAGCCACTACTAATCCCATAATCATAGCAATCGTCACCCCAGAAGTAGTTTGAACTAACAAGGAAACTCGGTCTGCAACAAGAGTTTTAGCCATGGAGGCTTCATTGCTCAATCTTGAACATAAAGCTCCGCTCGAATTATGTTCTTCATCAAACCAGGCAGCCTCGAATGTCAATATCTTCTCCAACATTCTCATCCTGATTCTCTTGGTTAATTTCTCACCCATATAAGCAAAGTTGTAGTGTTGAACCACATTCAAAACCATTGAAATCAAGGATAGTGAGCAAAAGACTAAAGAGTAAGTTTGTATTCGAGCGAGCATCTCATCGTGGCTTGGAGCAAAGAAAGCTGCAATCATACCACCAATGGTTAATGCATAAATAGGTTGAACGGCACCAGATGCTACAGCTGAGAGACTTCCTATCAGGGCTTGCTTCCATTCTGGTGCATTTAAAGACAGGAGCTGATAGAAAGAAGGAGCAGGGTGAGATTTGGGCTTTGGACTAGCAACTGCTAATGGTGAAGGACAAATTCCTGGACTTGATCTTCCTGTACTTAGTTGCCCGGCGCTACTTCTTGCTATTGAAGATATATGTGTGTCAGAATTGTTCAGTTCTTGGTCATCACAACTGAATTGTCGCTGCATTTTAGCAAGCTTTGCATAGTGGCCACCTTTCCTGTTAATTAGATCATTATGTGAACCTATTTCAATGATGGAACTGTTGCTAATGACTGCAATGAGGTCTGCATTTCGAACTGTAGACAGCTTGTGAGCTACCACCTAGTAATTGGAAAATTTTGCAGCGGTTATAATTAAGCACTGGTTAAATTTAGTGGGAATCTGGGTAGAAAGCGTACCAATGTTGTCCTTCCCATAGAGGCTTGATCAAGTGCATTTTGAACTAGTGTTTCTGATTCAGAATCAAGAGCACTTGTCGCTTCGTCAAGAAGAAGAATTACAGGGTTTTTAATGATCGCTCTAGCAATGGCAATTCGCTGCTTTTGTCCTCCTGACAAGAATGCTCCTCGTTCTCCAACCTATAAAAAAAAAAAACAATTTAAGAAAATGGATGAGCAGATATGCTTAAACATTTAAGCAAGTAATATAAAATTATAAAATTCAATGATAATAGAGATAAATAAAGAATACATGTTGAGCTCAATTACCTTTGTTTCATATCCCTCAGGAAGTTGTCTGACGAAGTTGTGAGCATTTGCAGCCATAGCTGCGGTAGTGACTTCCTCCATAGTGGCACCAATCTTCCCAAACATGATATTCTCTTTAATTGATGTACCAAACAATGCATGCTCTTGGCTAACGAGTCCCATTTTACTTCTCATCCATTTCAAGTTAAGTATTTTTATGTCAACACCATCAATCTTCACCGTCCCACCTTCTACATCGTAAAATCGTTGAACCAAAGCAATTGCAGTAGACTTTCCACTTCCACTTGCTCCAACTAGGGCAACAGTTTTTCCTGCTTCAACTTTTAAAGTCAAGTCTTTAAGAACAGTACAATCTGGACGAGAAGGATATGTAAAGTTGACATGTTCAAAATCTATTTCCCCTCTAATTTTATCAAGCGTCACTCCGTTTGTATCCTCACTATCGATTCTTGGAATTCGATCGATCCTGTTGAATATACGAGAGGCAGCTACAGAAGCTTCTGTGAAGTACTTCAAATCTGGAAGTGCCATTCCAAGAGATCTGCAATTCATATAGCATTCATATATATTTAATCTTGATCAAAACCAGTGATTACATTGAAAATGATTATTTTTTAGAGAGTTTTGCTATTTACATATTAGAAAAATAGGAATGTTGCTTATTAGAAATAAAAGGGGATAATATTTAAATTACACATTAGTCCTCATCATTTAGTTTTTTGTGTCATTAATTACCAAAAAAAGAGCAAAGCTTATAAAGACATGACATAAACGATATGTTATATCATCTTGATAAGATATCGATATTCAAATTTTAAATATGTTTCAAAAGGGGTATTTAAAAACTAAATAGAGACATTAAAGAAATATAATCAAATTAATTGTATAAAAGCTAAATAATATTAAATAATAAATTTTAAATTTTAAAAAATAAACAATCAAATATAGAAAAATAGAATCTAGGTTTTTTTTTAAAAAAAAAAACAATAGCCCTAAAAGATACATTAATGACACAGTTACCTTAACTTGATATTTAGTTCCCATGAAATAAAGATCTAGCAAGGACTTGATAATTTAGAGGAAGGAATTAGAATAAAGTGTTCAATTAGACATGACTAGAAAGCTGAATCAGGAGACAAATACTGTAAATGAACTTTGAAGACGAAAAAGGAGGCACATGTAAGCTTTATCATTAAATACTAACACAATTACCATAGGCCATCAAAGTTAAAGCTGGAAAGAAAATCTATGATTGCAATCAAGTAAAAGGAATTCTCTCGACGACTGCTTTAGTAGGAAAGGAGAAAGAAGTAAAGAGCTTATGAAGTCCGAGAATGGAAGCTAGGTAGCGAAATTCAGCATGTATTGTACGGTGAATTATCAAAATCTGCAGATATGATAAAGAAAATTTTGCATGCTCTTTTTACACTTAAATGTAATTAATGGAATATGAATGATTTGGAACGTGAAAGTGGAATGAGAAGGAAACAACGAAAACGTACAGTCCACCCAAAATGAAGGAAATGCCAGCAGCATAAATTCGACCTCCACTTTCTCCTTTGTACAACACCAAATGACTTCCATACCAAGCGAGAAAAGCCCATATGGCAAAAGAAAGCCCTGTGCTCCCAACTGCAACACCTTTGGCTATGCCTTGCTTGATTCCCAGTTTTGTTGCTTTCTCCAAGATTGCTGAATATCTATCAAGAACTGTCTTCTCGGCAGTGAATGAATAGACAGTTTTAATGGAGCTGAGAGCTTGCTCAACTATGGTGTTTGCTTTGCCATACTCCTTGTGCGCCTTTTTGGACAGGTAGAGAAGGTATTTTCCGTAAATCATCCCTGGGATTATTAGGAGAAGTAGAGTTGGAAAGGCCACCAAAGACAATCTCCATGAGAAGTAAGTGGAAAATGCAAGTCCGGAGATGAACACAGACATGTGCATCAAGAATATGGGCACCTGAGAAATAATCAAAACGAATGATTTTAGATCAATATAAAACAGTTCACATTAACAATATGCGACACAAATCGATTTTAGCTAGAGGGTGAAAATACCCAGACAGAGGTGTAAATGACGAAAATTGAAAGAAATGAGCTTTGCAAATTCAACCAAGCATTATTTCTTTGTTGATACAACTGTTTCATATCAGATATCCAAAACATTCTCGGACTGGGGCTCTGATACTGTTTCTCATAATCTTTACCTTTTCACTCAGTACTTCTTGTATGAGAGATGTATCTTTGGATATACTGTCGACGATTTCTGAAGTAGTTGCTTCTTGTGAATCGAAAAACCCAACTTCTTGTCTAAGGACGGCTTCCAAGTACTTGAACCGGATCTTCAGAACCTGTCGCTCACTGGTTTTACTCCAACAGTAACCTTCTGCAAGCATGATCGACCAATGATTTAGCCTGTAAAATAGGAGCTATTTCATAGCTTCCCAATCTATGCAAATATTATTTAGTTTTGTTCCAGGACAGCTTAATCCAGAGTTACTTTCAGATGAGGCAAAAGCAGTTTCTCAAATTTAGGGCATCCCATAGTTCTACAAAATGACCTGGTTTCTTAGATTATTGCTGGTGTCTCCTTATCACACCAACCTTTAGTCTTGGATGCCATTTTAAATTAAAAAGAAAGCACAACAGATTCAGTTTTGCACTACCTGTCCTTAGGAAGCAAAACTAGCTAGTAGAGAGTATAGATTTATGGTCATGGATAACCGAGATTTACCCATAAAAGCCACCACCAAGACTGCTAATCCCAAGTAGACGAAGTATAAACTGCACTGTTGACAAACCAGAAACCGAGAAATGTATGCTAAGATACTTATCATTTATTGAAGAAAAACCAGGTAGAAGAGAAAAGGACTGTTTTTTAGTGTGTACACCGGCTGTCAGAGTGCTCACCTTTTCGACCTCAGCCATGAAATTCCCGTGTTGGGACTTACCGTAACCCAAGCTATTCATTAGGCGGCTAGCAAATACCAGTAACCAGTTGGTTGACATACCATCTCCAATAGCTCCAACAGTACCCAACAGCATAAGCAATATATCAACCCAATCTGCATATCTGAAAATTGTGGCTATAGATTTGCTTCCTTCAATACTCATCTCGTTCTTGATCTTTTGAGAAGTAATTAAACTACCATGAATTTACACCTTTTGGCAGAGACCCTTGAAACTAGCTTTAGTAGCTATAGTAGCTGCATAAAGGGTCACAGCCTAGCAGGGCTCAAAGAGAATGGTTTAACTGATAACATATATATCGACGAGCTGCTGTTTTAGTGACGTCCCATGAAACAACCTAAGTTATGATAGGCTTTTCGTGGGTTGGTTAAAGATATTGATTTAGTATTATTTTAAAGAAGTGGTTGCTTTCTAATGCCACAAGCAAGTATAACCACATTTGCCTCACTGTTCTTAGCGAAAGATGATTATTATGACCGTACACCGTCCAATTGGCCATTGGTGTTTTAGGGCCCCTGCTCTTTGTTTTGTTCTTTTAACTGATAGCTTTGGTTTGTTTATTCCGAATCATGTGAGTTTCCCTTCAAAAGCATGACTTTGCTTGTCGGCTTTTCCATACACTTTGAAGTGGTTTATATTAGAATAGTCAGATGCATATTCTAACTTTGATCTTGTTTGTGCAATTAGCTTCAACTGAGAAGGGTTAATATATTTATATCTGCATTTTGCGCGTTACAATATTTTCGGTATTAGATCCATCAAGTTTACGTAATGATTGAAAGCTAATATCAGGATCATAAAACTATTCGCAATTTGCACATTATTGTAAAAATTAACCGGATTGGAGCAGGCTCGTAGATAAATAGGATTAAAGGAATTATAATGAACAGACATATTTTACGTGAAAAATACATAAATTAGGATAAGAACCGCAAATAAGGATAGAAGAATTTTATTATGAAATTTAGGAGTACAACCTCTCTCTATTTTACAAGGAGAAATACTGACTCTCTCACTAAATAGGAAAAATACTCTTTAAACTTTTGTGAAGATTTAATAGAAGAAGAGATTTCTGAATATTTGCTTTCTTCATCTCCTGCGTGTGGGATGGCTGACCATTTGGCCAGCTATCCTTAACTTTTATTTCAACTTTGGTAAGCACAGAAAACGATGCCAACATTTTTTGATAATTTTTTCACTTGAAGATTTGATTAAAAATCTATCAGATCTTCATACTATTCTTTTTTCCCTGCTGCTTCATGTTGCTTATGTCTCTGTCAGGCCACACGAGGATCGACATCACATAAACTTGTCACCATTGATTGCTTTTGTCATAAAATCTGTCACATTATGTATTGTATGAATTTTCTACATGTCCATCATTCCTTCTTTTACTTTCTCACGAACAAAGTGATATTGAACTCGAATGTGTTTTGTCTTTGAATGAAATGTTGGATTTCTTATAAGATGCAAAGCACTTTGATTACACAAAACAAAATAATGTTCTTTTGTCTGCATTCGAGTACTTCCAACATCAACTTCAACCACACTGCTTCTTTGCTAGCTTATATAGCTACTATATATTCTTCTTTTGTTATTGACGTGGCCACAACTGACTACAATTTTGAAACCCAACTCATAGCTCTTTTAGCTAATGTAAACACATATCCTGTAATAGATTTACTTTGATCAAGATCACGTGCATAATCAACATCAACATATCATTTGATAGTAAAATCTAATCCTTCATAACTTAATGTAATATCTGAGGTTCCCTTGCTATATCTGAGAATCCTCTTAACAGTATTTCAATGCTCTCGACTAGGATTAGCCATGTATCGACTAACTACTCTCACTTCATGTGCAATGTCTGGTCTTGTATAAATCATAGTAAACATTAAGCTTTCCACTATTGATTTATATAGTACTCGAGACATCTCTATCCTCTCTTCTTCATTGCTAGGACTCATACTTGAGGATAACTTCAAATTAACAGGAAAAGAGTTATAAATTGACTTATAATTTTACATGTTGAATCGCCGTAAGATCTTCTTCAAATAATTCTTCTGAGAAAGCCAAATCTTCCTATTATTTATGCCTCGGCAAATTTACATTCTTAGAATCTTATTTGCTGGTCCAAGTCCTTCATTTCAAATTCCCTAGCCGACTGTGCCTTCAATTCTTTGATACGATCATTGGTGGAGCCTGCAACCAACATACAATCCACTTATAATAGTAAAACTATAAAAATTATCTTTCTCAAACCTCTTGAAATATGCACAAGAGTCAGCATTCAGTCTGCTATATCCAAGGCTCATGATGAAGGAATCAAATCTCTTATACTAACACTTTGGTGCCTACTTTAAACCATACAAAGATTTGTTTAACTTGCAAACTAAGTTGTCTTTCCCTTTTTCTTCAAAACCTTCTAGTTGGAGTATATAAATTTCTTCTTCAAGATCTTCATAAAGAAATGTAGTTTTCACATCTAATTGCTCAAGATGCAAGTCAAATGTAGCACACATCGCCAGGACTACTCGAACTATGGTGAGTTGAACCATGGGAGACAATATTTCATTGAAGTTGATTCCTTCCTTTTGAGCATATCCTTTTTTCACCAATCTAGCACGATATCGCTCTACTTAATCGTCACCAATCCGCTTGATCTTGTAAACTCATTTATTGCCAATAGGTTTTCTTCCTTGTGGTAGTGATACTAACTCCTATATCTTATTCTTATGCAGAGCTTCAATTTCTTCTTGTATTGCTGTCATCCACTGAGATGCATCTGAATTATTTATTGCTTCTTGAAGAGTTGATGGCTCTCTGTCCTCAATTAAAAGATAGTATACAATATTGCTCTCCATAATATAATTTGAGTGCCAGCTCGGTGCTCTTCTTTTGTGGGTTGATCCCTGAGTATCTAAAACATCATATTCAACTAGTTCTTGCTCCTTGTGCTCTGATACAGCTTCAGAAGAATAATTTTGATGAAATTCCCTTTCCACCTGTACTGTTTTAGCCTCTAAATTCTCTTTTAAAGTGCTAAAATCTTCTCTTTGCTCTTGATCATTATCTTCCAATAAAATAACGTCTCTATTGATAACAATCTTATGGGCAATGGGATCCCACAGACGATACTCCTTTACTCCTTCAACATTTCCCAAGAAAATACTTCTAGATTTTAGATCTAACTTCGTAAATTCTTAGGCATTGAATATCACATAGGCAGGACTTCCAAATATATGGAGGTTAGAATAATCTACTGATTTACTAGTCCACATCTCCATCGGTGTCTTTAACTCAATTACAGTTGATGGAACTCAATTCACCACATAACAGGCGGTATTGACCACTTCTGCTCAGAATATATTATCTAAGCTTGTAGTTCTCAACATCGCTTTTGTTCTTTCCAATAGAGTTCTATTCATTTGCTCTGCTACTCCATTTTGTTGAGGATTTTATGTCATCATGAACTGGCCTTTTGATGCCTTCTTGCTTGTAGAATTCATCAAATTCTCTACCAGTATATTCACCTCCATTATTTGAATGCAAACACTTGATCTTCTTATCAGATTCAAGTTCCACCCACGCTTTGTAAAATTTGAAAGTTGGAAACACATCTACCTTCCTCTTAATTGGAAATACCCAACATCTCCTTGAATAATCATCAATGAATGATAAAAAGAAATTTGCTTCTCCTAAGGATATAACAGGTGCTTGTCATACATCAAAGTGAATCAATTCTAGAATTTCTTTGCTTCTGAACTTTGATATGTTGAACTTCAATCGATGCTGCTTACTCACAATGCAATGTACACAGAAGGGTAGTGAGACCTGGAAGTAGATTCTTCTCTACAAGTATCTTCATTCCTTGTTCTTTCATATGTCCAAGCTTTTTATGCCACGTCATTGCAGATTTGTCATCTAGACTAGTCGCCACAACGGATGCCTCTCCTTCTTGCAAAGTTACTCCTTCAGTTTGTACAGATTTGCAACATTCTTCTCTGCTTTCATAAATATCAGCGCTTCTTTAATCACTTTCATAATCTTGTTTTGAATCTCAAATTTGAAACCAAGACCATCCAGGTGTCCGATAGACAACAAATTCTTCTTCAGGCCCTCCACATGTCACACTTTTTTAATAACCTGAGTTATCCCATTATACATTTTTAACTTGATGGTGTTGATACCAACGATCTTTAGAGCCTAATCATTACAATTGTACACAGATCCTCTAGAGACTAATTCATACTGATATAATGATTTTCTTCAAGAGGTCATATAAAAAGTAGTTGTTAAATCGAGAAGTCATATATCAACAAATCTTCTCTTACCTCCAATAATCGTTGCCACTTTACAAACCATTGCACCTCCATCATCTGAAGTATTTGCCGCATTTCCTTAAGTAATAGGATCTTTCTTATTCAGATTCCAATAATCCTTCTTCAGGTGCCATTTCTTGTCACAATTGTAGCACTTGAAATTCTTCTTACTCCTGGATTTTGATCTACCATAACTATGACTCCTACTTGGGCCACATTCTATTAATCTTCCTCTCATCATTGCCAAGGCCTCTGCTTGTTGCGAATTTGTCAACTTGTCTTCCTTACTTTTGTGTCAACTCTCTTCTTCCAGAATAGCTGCTGCAATATTGTCAAAGACTAGAGTGCTTGTATTGTTTGTTAAATTAATGAAAAGTTGATCATAGGAATCTAGTAGACTTTAGAATAAAAGTTCCACAGGTTCACTTATATTTATTGTGTGCCCCAATGATGTGAGTTGGAAAAATAGAGTATTTAAAGTATTTAAGTGATGCATTGTTGAAGTGGATTTCGTCATGCATAAAGTGTATAATTTCCTCTTTAGAAAAATTTTGTTGAGTGATTTGGACTTGTACAAATTTGTGAGACGATCACAAATCTCTTTTACCGTCTTCTTCTTATCTATGCTTGACAACACCACATCTGCTAGTGCCAGATGAAGATTTGCAATATCATTCTCGTCCATCTCATTCCACTTATTATCATTTGTGAATGTTATCGGCCTTTCGCTGATGGCTACTAAACATTTATCTTTTCTCAAGATGGCCTTCATCTTCTACTTCCACAATGAGAAATTACTCTTATTGAACTTTTCAATCTCAAATTTTGCTATCATTGCTTCTATCACCAACACAAATTTTGGCTCCCATTATTTCACGTGAATAGTACCTGTATGTATGAATAGTACTCATATATATGAATAATACAGTATACATGAATAATATTGTAAATTTGAATTACAGTAACTGCACAATTTATTGCAAAAATAAATGCATAAACAGTTGTTACCTTTTGTGGTTATTGTTCACCAACTTTAACTGTGCTCACTCAAACTCTATACCAAAAAATTCATTGTAATTTTCTAAACTCACTCTAATACTACTTATTGTAAAAATCGACCAGATTAGAGCAGGTTTGCAGTTAAATATGACTGAAAGAATAGTAATGAATATGTAGATTTTACGTGAAAACTCCTAAATTAGGGTAAAAACTACAGGCAAGGATAAAAAATTTCACTATAAAATTTAGGAGTACAACTTCTCTATTTTATAAAAAGAAACACTAACTAGGCATTTGATTTGAGCATGGGGTTGGCTATGGATATGAGTATGATAATAGAAGGAGATGGGGATGGGGATGAGTATTAAAAATAAAAAAAATGATGTTTGATCTGTAACTTAAGTTTCTGTATTAATATCAATAATATTGTTTGGTTTGTTGTATTAATGACAATGAAAGATAATACAATAACATTTTTACCCTCAATAAAAATAGTATCAGATTGTTTTGTGAGCCTAAGCATCCATTTCATTCTCTCATGTTTGATTTCTTCTTTGGTTTTCAATGGGGGTCTCGTAATGTGCAAATGCATCAACAACATTTGAAACCAAGTAACAAAAACTAGATTGAATACATTAACCAATGTTGCCATATTCCAAGCATTTCGAATTAATTTGCGTCATCTACATATGATAAGGGTACGTGCCATATGTACTTTCACATCATCAAACCATATGGCAAATTGGTTATTCTCTTGATTAAATCATAAAATGAGAATATATTAAAAAAATGAGCAAAAGCCCCATTTACAATGAGATGAAACCAGGTTCGATTCAGTTCATTTAACATCAAATTAAAACGAGGGATTTCAGAAAATATACCTAGAGGTGCAAAACAAAAAATTCCTTCGTTGATGAGACGTGATAAGGCAGGATGGGAGATCGTAAGGAATTGAGAGGCGATAAGGAAGTAAAGAGGATGGTAGGGCAAAGGTTGGGAATAAAAGAGTAAAAAATAAACGTGATAAAACTTAGATTGGAATGAAAACTCGATACCTGCTTCTTTGGTGGGATTAATAGATTTCCAAATTTAATAGGATAAATTCATTCTCCTGGAATTAAAACTTCAAAGCAAATACTGTTTTTTACAATTATTCCATTCCTTCGATCCCAAATCCTTAAACCAAATGCCCCTAACTCTCTCACTAAGTAAGAAAAAACACTCTCTAAATTTTTGTGAGGATTTAATAGAAAAAGAGATTTCTAGATATTTGCTCTCTTCATCTCCTAATTATTTTTAAGCAAGAGACGTGGGAGATAGCTGGCCATTTGACCAGATATCCTTGACTTTTATTTCAACTTTTTTAAGTACTAAAAGCAATGCCTACCATTTTTGACACATATTATATTATGTGATGATTGAAAATGTTTTCTGTGCATCTAAAGGAATTTCAGTATTAACATTGCGAATTTAGCGACTTTGAACAAGTTAGAAAGTGGACATTATTATGCAAGTTTGTTAAAGATGTAAAAACTTATGTAGCAACAATAATGAATATTACGCATTAAAGTGAACTATATTTGGGAGTGACGTGGGTGGTAAATGCAACATATAATTATAATTCCGACACGTGTATTCATAATCACACTCATTAAAACATAATAACCCATAATCGTAAAATTACTCGTAACTTACAATTCAAATTTTTGTTTAAGACATAATTTAAAGTGACAGACTTTATCCTTTGTTTTTGATAAATGAAGCCAGCTCAAATATTAAGGAGAAAATGAAAAGCAGAAAGGTTGGAGACAAATATAATTGAATTCAGGAAAGTATATGCTTCTCGATCCGGTCAATATTAATTTAGTGATTTTTCTTGCTCAGAGATTATACATTCCGTCATCCCACTAGCTCCATAGCTGTATCCACTCGAGTCTCCAACCTATCTACTCTCCAATCGAATCAGCTAATGTCCCTGATATCTCTTCTTTCCTGCTTTTTCCCCGTGTTCTTTTGTTCTTTGTTCAATGATTTGTGCACCTAGCACAGTTAATTATACACAAAGGGCCCGTGACAGATCCTTCCCCTAGCTAGGATGCCATTTTCATGGAATACAAATAAATTTAGAGCAAGACAAACGATTAAAGAAGAGACAACTAAACCAACTTGTAATTGGCAGACGTAATGGAGAGTTGCCTACTTCTGTGTCTTGTTTTTTCTAAATCAGGAATCTTTCACACGATAGGAAACTTCAACTTTGGCTAGCTGTAGAAACTTCATAACCTATTGAGATGAATACACGAGGTTAAGGTTCAATAATCAATACTACGAAATACAAGATGATGCATAGGATATATATGATGATGTCTCGGTAGGTATGATTTATTGCTAGTAGAGCCGGTACTATTTTATTTACCTTAAATTACAGTATTTTATCTATCAAGCAATTAAATGTGGAACTATAACCCATTGCTCTCCGATAAATGCATGATATCACAAAAGAAATTTATATTTTGCTAAATCTATTCAACAACATTTATTGGCTTTAGCAAAAGCTGCAATTCTGAATTGCTCATATTTTCCCATATGCTAAGGAACAATTATTGGTCACTAGACTATGTTTAGTCGGGTGATTAATAATGAAATGAAATGTAATGTAATATTATTCCATCGTTTAAAAAGAAATTTTATAATAGATTGGAATGGAAGAGGAGAGTTTCTTATTATACCTCGTTTTATCCTAAAAAGTAAAAATAAGTTATTTCTGATTTGAGGGGTTTAGGTTAAAATGTAAAATAATAAACAACATTTTATTATATTATATTATGAACTCTTCTTCTAAATAATATTTCTCCATATTATATTGTGAACTCTTTCATCCCTTTCAAACAATAATTTTATAATATTACATCCATTTACATTTTATTATATTATAAATCATTTCATTTCATTCTGTTTTCTTAAAAATCTTACGTTTAATCAAACATAGCCTTAGATGACACGATGAAGTGATTGTAATTTAGAAGGATATTGTGATTCTTTAGGACATTCACTGTTGTTCAATTTGACAATAAAATATATTTGAAAATTAATCAGACAATTAGATACCTATAGTTCCGGTGTTCTATTCCTCACATATTAGTCACGTGCACTATCTAGATATTGGATTAAGAAGTGTTTCAATTGGGAATATTAGAAGCATAGGAAATAGGAGAAAGCATCGTATTCTCTATTTTTCATCACTTTCATCTGGTATTGTTCCAAGCTTTATTCTTCAATTATCAAGGAAAAAGAGATACCCTTCATGCATTGTCAATCAAAAAAGATTTTCTCCAGGTATGGAAAATGCAGGGATGGTGCCATAGGTTGGACAATATAAGTTTTTTTAATTAAGAACAGGCCTGTGAAATATTATTAAGTAGGTTGTTTCAGGAGCATTGGAGTACACCTTGTGCAATTATGAATTATCTACCTCCTTGTCACTCTCCTTTTGCCTAAATTAAATATTAAAGTACTTGACTCATTTCACATCCTTTCCTATTTTTCATCAGTACTCTTAATCTTTGAGTTGATTTGAAAATTAAAGTAATCAAACTTTTTCATCACTCTTATTCTTTCAATTGATTTTAAAATTAAAGTTATTATTTCGATATTATCATCATCTTTTGAAATTATCTTTAGTTAAAATTTTTAAAGTCTTTAGCTAATCATGATTTCTTTATGTCTATAAATCGTCAATTACAGTTAAATATAAAGTTTCAAGAGTTCAAGAAAATGACTTATCTATCCATAAATATATTTTCAACATGTCAAATTAAAATAAAATAAAATAGTTAATTATATAAAATATAATTAATTAAAATATAATTCATTCATTAATTTAAATAATGTAATTAATTAAATTAATATAATATAATTAATTAATTACATTATAATCAATTAAAATATTAATTAATTACACTA
>JANKYE010000224.1:10286819-10303056 GCA_032467995.1 Erythroxylum dillonii
AAATAGAAATTTAAATTATTTAGGAGTAAATGGTTTAATCTAATTAATTATCCAAGAAGTTGAAAAATATTATTTTAAATTATGTGGATTAATAACTAGAATATATATAAAGCTAGATTATGTCATTCATATAATTTGATTATAATTGCATGAGAACTTGTATGACCTTATTTGTACGCTTGATATATTTTTGATGCTTATTAAATTGCATATTTTATTTTATGATATTTATACATATAATTTTTTGTTTGTTGAGAACATTGAATTTCAGTTGATAATATGAATGTTATCTTCAATTTGTTAAATAAAAAAGTATAGTTATATTTATTGTAAGATTTATTCAGTGATTCAAGGTCCCTTTGACCCAAATATGTTTTTTCTTAAATTAATGGTCCTACTAAACTAAATTTGTATAATTTGGATGAGAGACTCATGATCATATGAATTTAGAGAGAGAGAGATAAGAATAACATACAAAATATGCTTTGACAATAGTTGTCTCCTAATAGATTTATGAGTCACATAAGATATGATTGATAAGAATGTTATTTACTTAATTTAAGTTTAGTTGGTTTATTATCAACTAAATTTAAAAGAGATGCTAAGCCATTAGAGAGATTAAAGTAATCTTTCCAGGATAGTAGTGGAGGCCATTATTTCAAACAAAATACTCAGAGTAACTAAATAAATAATTATAGTTCTAGTCTTATTTAGATTTCATTATATATAACTAATTAATTGATTTTCTTTCATTTACATTTATTTATGAGTTAACTTACCTTTATTTAATATAATTGATACTGATTATTAACGAACCTAATTTCTTGGACATAAGTTAGGTTTGAGAAATGTTCTCAAAGATAGAAAAGAAGATTGTATATCTATCATGCAATTTTGCTATTAATCTTTATTGAAGATATGGTGATAAAGTTTTAGAGATGTGTGAATATCATATAGATGATAAAATGTAATGACATTTTAAGCTTACTAATATCTTATAAACTTTAATATTAACATGTAAGATGATAGGTAACCGATGTAGAGATTGTATTACTTACTAAATCAATAGGTACAATAGTAGAATACCTCCTGGAAATGTAATTCCCAGGCCAATACAATAGTTGTATTTTCCACAATAATCCAGAATGAATCCTCCCTCCTATACCGAATCCTATATATATACTCTGTACCTTCTCATTCTCTCTCTCTTTCTATAACTAACTCCTAACCACTAGCCTATGTGGCATTTGTCTTATTCCCTTCCCCATCATACCCCTATGGACTAGTATGCTGATCAGTACTAATGTGAGGAGTGCTAACAATTATATGGCAACACCATGAAAATACGATACCAAAGGTTACAAAAAATAGAACTAAGAGGTATAGTACGTTAATGGAATTGTCCCACGCAATTTAGATATTAAAATTATAGACATAGACTATAATTACAGCCAGTTGTTGTTGTATGATAATAGTTATTATTAGAAGAAAATTTGATTACATGATTTTTTTTTGCCTATGCAAAATGTGATGCATATTTTTATTTTTGATTTTATGTATTTAATACTAAAATTGGATTTTACATTATTATAATGTTCAAAATATGGCAATAAATAGATTGTTGAGTAAAAATAATTGATCCAAGTTTATGTAAATAGTTTGTATGTGTTGGATAAGAGGAAATTTAACATAAGCAACAAGAATAAAAAGTTAGGTACGTGAGACTATCATTTTATGTTGTAATGGCTAAATCATCATAATGAAAATTATAACTTGTGAACTTTATTAGCTTGAAAAATAATCAAACCAATCTTTAGTGAAAAGGTAATGATGGTGATAGATTGTTAAATATTATACATGTAATATATGGGATAAATAACAATTCATAAAGGAACCATACTTATATTTCATTAAATTTACTAATGCATTTACACATACATACATACATACATACATACATACATATATATATATATATATATTACGTACGTATGTACATATGTAATAAAATTTTGTAAAAATTTTAAATTATTTAAATCTAAGTAAAAATTAAGTATTAAAATGTTGGAGTATATTGATGAGTTTGATACCGTGAGATAGAAGATTTTTTGGTAAATACCTTCACAACTAAATTCTATAATAATATATATTTGTATAAAGAGAAAAAATCAACATAAGATAATATACGATGCAATATTTATTTATTTTATTAATTATACTTGGTATAACAATTTACCTTAGATTGTTCTAATAAAATATGAACATATAGAAAAAAGCACACAGTGATATACAAAAACGGACATAGGTGAATTGATCACGTCCGGCCTGCCTTATTTTCTTTAATCTCAAGCCGCAAGTACTCGAGATATATATAGGTGAGGTGACAAAAGTAGACTGCTTAAGTACATAATCGGGTGCGGATTGACTTGGCCCTACTGAACTGAAGCCATCAATCATAATTCCAGTACACTGGAAACTAAACTGAATTGACCGCAACACAATGTAGAGAGTGTTTTGAGAATCCAATAAAGAAGGATACTAAAACCCATTACAAGCAACGGCAAAGGAAACTACGAGGCTGCCTGCCTGACACGTAAAATAATGGATACCGGAATGCTTGTCCCTATGTTTCTTTTTTCCTTTGAGAGTATTTGTATTTGGAATGGTCCACAAAAAGCACCTCCCACAACATAACATAGCTTTTGAAAGTTGATTAAAACGTTAAAAAGATAGGTATTGGTGGTGGCTCATGCCTTTTGTCGTGCAAAATAATCTGAAAATAAATATGAACCGTTCAAGCATCATCAACTTTTACAATATTACAACACTATCAATCTAATAAGAATTTCGTGCCAGAGAAAGTCTACTATTACAATGGTCTCCTTTGGACTGTCACAAAATAATAGCTTTATCAATTGGTTCAAAGATCTTGTTAAGAAGCTCATAACTAGGGCTCAAATCAACTAATAAAACTCAGGATTAGGAAGGATCATTAAGGATTTGGGCTATACTTGAGACTACAACCTCGTTTTGGGCTCAAGTTGAAGTCCATTTAAGGCCTGGTAAAAATCTCAAAACTTTTCTGCAATTACTCGCTTTCTAATCCAAATCCAAATTATGTTTTATATCTAATTAATAGAGAAATCCGAGTTACAACTCAACAGTTGCTTGTATTGTATTTTCTTCGGCGACATCGAATAAAAGATTAACCAAAGGCATCCAATCCAAATCAAAAACAGGTCACTCACGCTTCTTTACTCTCTATCCATAGGTGTCTACACTTGCGCATTCGTAAATGGAGAGTTTTCTTCCACAAACCTCACTGGATTTGCTCCAACTTTGTCAGCTTCCAAGCACAGATTTTGATGACACCCCAGTTGATTTTATTTTTTTTTCCCTATGGGAGCACTCTTCTAGCAAACAGTTGACTCATTCTACGTCTCTGATATAGATCTATTTATTTAATTAACTTCCTCAAGTTCTGAGGAAGAAAGATGAGAACTTTTGTTGAATGGCTGTTTTGAATGCTTCACACCAGTTTCATTTGAAGCTTATCCGTAGTACATTGTCATAAAGTCGTTTTCTTGGTTTTGTTTCTGCAGAAAAAGGAAGGAAACTTAAAAAGAAGAACATCTTTTGCAGAATTTGAAGCATGGTTTTGGCTGCGCTGGCACTGATATTGGGGGTATTATTGGGTGGTCTTCTTCTAATTCCACGATATCGTAAACTTGGTACTTCTGCTCTCCTTTTCTTTGTTCTTCCTTAGCAATTTGATATACTGGTTCGCTTTAAAGTTTCAGAACCCTAGAAAAATGAGACATTTTTGCAGCTTCTGACTAGTATAAGTATGTTCAATGCAGCTCACACAGAAAAGGCTTCCTCTAAATCAGGCGGAGTTAAGGTGCGTGTAATACTTGGAACCTGTAAAACATCCCTAAAAGGCTCTAAATTTCACTAGTCATTGTCATAGAGTTGTTATGTCCAGTGCTGAGAGAACTTGAAAGTCAAAGCTTCTTCTCGTGTGTGTATGAAATAGACTGATGGCTCTTGCTTTCTTGTAAACTTAGGTAACTAGGAATTGGACCTTGAGATCTGAATGGTTTATGAAGTTTGAAAATTATGAAAGAAATTTGACCCTTTCCCTCATTTCGATGTGATACTTTTAAGATGCTCTTTGTTGCAGGGTGTCAAAAGAGTATTCAGTTTTCTCTTAGCTATCTGATTAAATTATTTTGTGAAGAATAGTTCTGCGTTGGAAATTATGGACTGTAGGAGCTCGCTTGGTGCTAAGCATTGTTATATGCTTATACCTATCTTTCCTCTTTGAATTAAGTTGATTGAATTGTTTGACATAAATGCTTTAGCATTGATAGCAGCACTCTTCTTGGCATTTGTTGTATCTAATATGTTGATTATTGCATGGTTATGATCCGATCGAAATAGGATATAGATAATGAAAAAAAAAATTCAAGCCCTACCTAAGAGCATTTCGTCTCCTTGTCATCAATGAATGGACATAGGACCATAGAATTAAGATCTTATACCATTACAATTTTCCATATGTTTTCCTTGTGGGATTCAATCTATTGTTCTTCCCATCTGGTGATTTAATTAATTCTTGTATAATTATTTGCGTCAAACTGTTAATTAACTCTCGCTGATATTTCTACTGGACTGCTTGTTGCACTTAGGTAACGAAAACTTACAGTAAAGCTGAAGTCTCATTGCATAACAGGAGAACCGACTGCTGGATTATTATAAAGGACGAGGTACTAGTTTTAGTTAATCTTCCATACAGTGCTTTGAGCCATCTATGATACTGATATGATGTAAAAGAATTATCTACTTTGTTTCATACTCGATGTCTCCAACATTGTTTTCTCTATCTACAGGTCTATGATGTTACTTCTTATGTAGAAGAACATCCAGGTGGTGATGCCATTCTAGCACATGCTGGGGATGATTCAACTGAAGGATTTTATGGGTATGCACCTATCAGCCGACTGCATAAATTTCATAAGAATTTTTATGTTTCTTGTTTCTGCGAAGATTGATCACTGTATGGACAAGATTGCAATGTTCCAATTGCTTACAATTGAGTGATATTTCTCAAAAGAAAAAAGGAAAAAAAATGTCAGCTCTCTGTTTATCAGGCTTCAATCTCAGCATATAGGAAAACTAGTGGCTATGGTAGATACATTCCAGTGGGTCTGATCTAATCGATTTTGTCTCTTAGGCCCCAGCATGCAACCCGAGTCTTCGATATGATTGATGACTTCTACATTGGAGATCTACAGCAGTAGGTCACTGCAGGCATTGGCTAAGGAAATTGTTCAGGAAATTCTACTCAAAAGTGGCCAGGTCTCCTGTCAGGTTTTCTGCTTTCCATGCAACAACATTGTCTTGTATCATTAGCATACTCCGTCTTTATTTAACTTTTGACAGTAGGTTGAAAGGAAATCGACACCAGGATATGAAGGACAAGAAATTAATATTGCTGCAGACGTGTATCTGGATGGTTTCATTTCTAATTTTCAATCTTTTGGGTTTTAAATAACTTCAGTATGTGCAATTATTCTGAAACCTGTTTTCAAGTGCGATGGTAATGAAACCAAAGAAATGAATTGCTGGTAGCAAGTGCTCGTGATTAGGATACAACTTGAATTGCTTTCGACTGATCCAACCATTGACAATTTCAAATGGAGGAGTTGAAGATGAATATAAAAATGAATTTTACAGACTAGTGGCTTTTGATTTTGAAATTTGTGGAGATGATGCGGCTGATAAAATAGCACATATTTATATATATATAAATATGTGCTATATATATATATATTGATGAAGCCCTTGAGAAAGAATTAGAATTCTACTCAAGTGATCCAGATAAAAAGGCAATCTCAATTTTAATTAATCCCAAACTTGAAAAAAAAAGTAAAACCATTTCTTAATGGCAGATAATGAACAATTCCCTACTGCAACCTCGCATTTGACTATTTTGGACTACAAAGAGCTGCGTAAATTACAGATCGAATTGTTGCAGATTACAAAATCAACCCTGGTTGTAAGGATTGACTCCAGGAATCAAATTGAATAAATTGAGACTAAATTTCCTAAATCACTTGAATCAATCAACAATGGCCTAATGCAAAACCTATTCCAAGAGATATATCCAACCGAGAAAATGAATCCTAGTTACCCATTGAATCTTAATAGCCTGGCTAGACAATGACAAGCTTGTAAAACATCATCTCTAGACGTCATATTTCTTAGGTTGTCTCCACTGATCCAAACTTCTCATCAGTCTGCCAAGGAACGTGGCTTTAGGAGGAGCTCCTTTCTTTCCTAAATGTTTGCCTCCCAAGTCTGTGTAGATAGGACCCATATCCTTTGTTCTCTCAATCTGCACAATTGTTTACCAAAATAGATGCTGCTAAGTAGTTCTAATATCGTATGATTTATTACAAGCACTGAAAATGAAGCAGATCTCTCTTACTCCCGGTGTAATTCGGCGCTTCATGTTATATATAAACCATTAAGGTAGACTGTCTGTTACGAGTTTTGATACAGCTTTTTCTAAATTATACACGGTTTTTAGATGGAGATACAATATGGATATCTATGACTGGGCATAAGGTCCAAACTGACATACCTTGCTTATCTTCCCACCCTTCAAGTGGTATCTTATACCAGACCAATTGATGGACTGAGAAAAATGTGAACGGACAGCAGATAAGGGATATAAAAAGTTATCCACCAGCATTGCTATGAACACCTGCGCCAATGTAAATTATATTTTTTTGATAAGTGCAAGTCATCATCATAATATTTAAACGCCTAACATAACATATTTCTGCTCCTATTTCCGTTATTTCATTCCAAAGGTGAAACTTGTATTCTGATCTCACCCCTTTTGAGCATTGCTTTTTTATAAAAGTTATTATCCTAATTTTAAGAACCCACATTCAACATTAAAAACAATAAAATCAAAGTCAATTGTTGTGACTACAATTACAAAGAACAGTTTTTCTGGAAATACAAGATACATGGACAATTTAACAGGAATAGGGATCTTGATATCAAACATGAATCTTCCAAAGAAGTGCAAACATATACACTCGGTAAAAAAAAAAAAAAGTGAAATACTCACAAGGACCCAGTTATATGTGGCTAATGATAATTGAGGTGCCTCAGGGGATAGCATGTTGCACAGCTCAACTTCTATCCTAGTCAAGTTCCACATTGAGAACAGTTCTGTAAAGGTACATATTGCTTGGCAGGTGACGAGTAACAAACCTGTGGACGTAATTTGCTAAGCTCTAAGCATAAGAAATCAAATTTAAAAGATGCAAATTATTGATATCAAAGTTGAGATCTAGTTCTTTCATTTTGGCCAGAAAATGCAAAACCATAAGATAAAGCAAAGTAGAAAATGATCATGGACACATGAGTAACATACAAACGATGAAAAGAGCATTTGCTAACTCAGGTATCTTAAGACATTATTGGGTCTTGAAACACAACTGCCAATCCACTCACAGTAGTATCACATCTACTCACTGAAATCCTAGAAATATGTGGAGAATAAAGGATAATCCTAATTGCAATGTTTTTACTGAAAATGAAAAGTTTCTTTCAAACATGATTATTGAAAAAAAAAAAAAAGGCACAAGCCTGGTTTTCCATTGTAATGGGATAGAGCTGATATGCTTTCCTACCAATCCACTAAAAAGTGAATATTTTAAGAAGGGTCAAGAGCACCTGTCCTCAAGGACAACACGAATGTTTTCAAAACATTCTTTACTATATCAGCATAATGGCCCTTTTTATAATTTTGACCTGCAAAGGAATAATGTAATATTGCTCCATCTAACCAACCAAAATAACGGTTCTCCAGTCATAATGGACTCACCATTAGATATAAAGGCTGTCTCGCCTTGTGCATATCCTCGAATATATATGCATAGTGCAGCTACAACATGTGTCATGGACATAAGATATGGCCAAACAAAACCCCATGACATATAGCAGTGAAATGCAAACAATCCCTTATTCATCCACCAGTTAACATTTGATATGTAGGATTCCAAAACAAATGTTTGCTTCCTCAAGTAATTCCAGTACCTAGAATAGAAGTACATGAAGACAATTTGAGATAAAATTCTGTGGAATTTAGTCCAAGTAAGTGACAATCACAAACCTTGAGAAACTTAGGTCACTAGCAAGAGGGTGTGGGAAGACTGCAACTGGGGGCGATGTAATAAGCCTCTTGTGAGCCCCTGGGCAGAGATTGCAAAGTCAAACGTAAAAAAGAATGATGGCTTATCACATGAAAAAATTAAAGTGCAAGAGACAAAGACGGAGATTGCTATTGCCAAACAATTTCATTTACCAGCTATAGCTGCAAGAGTCATATCATCAGAGTATCCTCCATCGCGAAGTCCCGAGACCACACCATAGCGGTCATATCTAAAATCATTAGCATGCATCTGAAAAGAAACTAAAACAATTAGATAAATTTCAACCTCTAGACAAAATCAAAAGTACAGCCTTGAATACCAACCATCATGCATCCTCCCCAAAGAAAGAATGTTTTCCCACCAGTGGCAAAACCCATTGAACAAGGCTGTAAACAAAAGAAGTCCACATGTTCACGTGTTAGGTTATTTGCAGTATACACCACCAGCACAATTATACCTAAGAATATAGCTCAAAGTTTCAATTCAATTTTCTGGAAACATAACTGCAGCAGCAAATTCAAGTGAAAGCAAGAATAACAACGTAGAGACTGAGCAAAAGAGGAACATGAACCCTATTATTCAGAGAAAATGTATCATCAAAGACAAATGCAACTTGAATACAATCAGTTTAAACATGAACTTGCAAACTTTTTAAACGATTGGTAATTCGAGATTTCCGCATGATCTCTAACTGTGATTCAAGAAAATGTTCTCTATAGTCTAAGATGCTTGAGAAAGATATTTTTTCATCCACTATCCAAGTATAGCCCCATTACAACCACAAGTTGATCCACAACTGCACAGTGATTACAGAAGGATGAAAAGCATAAAAAAAAAAACGGAGTGCAAGATACAACAAAATGTGCACCTTCTACACGGAGTTCATAAGACTATAATAATGATGAAGGAAAATATCAGGGAATCTCATAAAAGTTTTTGTACCATATGATATTCATAGATGCAGTAACTTCCTAAGCTCCCAGAAGGCAGATCAAGAGGGTATCCAGTTTGAATATATATCTGCAGACATTACTAGATATTAAAATCATAAAATCTATTTAGTAATTTTGAGCAATATACCAGCAAGTATCATCACAACAATAATAACCAGACCTCAGGATTCTTTTCCATCTCAGCAGTGAGGGCTCCAATTGACCCAGGATGCAGCCTAACATCGTCATCCAAAAACAATACGTACTTGCTCTCCTTATGCATTTGCTCCACCCCAATCTTGACAAGAACACAATTATAAATATATCAGAATGCTAGCATGCTTCTTGAAGCGAGAATAGAAAGGATAACATGTCATAACAAGGTCCTAGATATGAAAATAACAAAAAGTATGAGTTCAGTACATCTTTTAAGTGAAGTAGACTAAAACTTGGAAAAAAGAAAAAGTTTTTTAGTCTACTAATGATGTTAAAATACAAAGCAATAATTAAAAGAAGAAGTAGGCTGCTAAGTACCAACTGATTATGAATCTTCTGACTACATGTTGTTGACAAACCAGCAACAACAATTTTAGCTTCAACTTCATCCTGCCGTGTAACAAATGATTAAGGGTCAGGAAAGAAGCTGTTTAGGCAAATACTCCAGATGCCAATATAAGTATGAGGATAGCAATGCCAATGACATACTCAGAGATTTACAAAGAATATGAACACATTCTTCGGTAATGAAAGCAATCACCATTATTCTCAGAAAGGTGAAAGCAGTTCATATAACAGTAGAAGCAAACAGAGTGTAGTAAACTTCAATAGAAAGATAAGCTTCTAGAACAGATAATGAATTTGAAATATAGGACCATCTTATGCTCTGCATAAACCATGAACACACGACTTGTTACAATCGAGATCATCGGTTAGTTATCCTGAATAACCAGTATTTTCAACACAAAAATACATTAATCCTTCAAATCTACCTTGAAATCAGCCAACAAGCGAGATACAGCATGATAAGCAGGGTCTTCTTCACTTTCCACTACAAAAAGGAATTCCAATGGACCGCCATATAGTGATGTAATCTGCATTTATGCACAAGTCAGTAATAGCAGAAAACACTCATAGGAGAATAGCTTCTAAGGACCAATAAATAAAGCTCAAATATTAGAACCAAATAAGATTAACATTAGAGATATATTGCACTTATCTTCTTGATGAAGGAAATTACAGGAAAAAAAAAAAGAATGAAGCAGTCTTAGCCGATAATTCTTTAAATAGATAGTCCAGATGTGTAAACTTTATCTTGAAGACAAAACAAACACTAATCATCAAAGGGTATAGAGATCCAGGAAACAAACAACATCAGTAAAATCATATAACCTGTGGCTGATAAAGAACATTGAGAACAGGAAACTGAAAATAATAAAGATAAATGGCACGCTGATTTTCCTCAATTTCCTTTTCCTCGAACAAGGATGAAAAATAAGCAGAAACAAGAAAATGTGGGAAACAACTTCAAGAAAACAGAACTGCTTTTACCTGACTTCTCCAGTTATGTAGATTGTGTTCTCCAAATCCCTTTAAAGGCATAACAACAGACACTCTAGGTAGATTGACCTGGTTAGAGTGCTCCAGTTCACGAATATCAGAACAAAGAAATGCAAAACTATTGCCAGCTTTCATGTTATCCCTCATCCGCTTGATCTCCCTATTCCTATTCAAAAGGAAAATGAAAATTTCTGTGATATCTTACAACAGTCAATTCTAGCAGAATGAAGCCCAAAGACGGGAAAGGTACATTGATCAAATCTTGGTACCTTACAAAGGCAGCAAAGGCCCACCCAATAGCAAGACATAAGCAAATTACACATCCCTGCAGCACAACCAAAACTTCATTTTCTTCTAAAGCCTCATAAAATTCTAGTTAAGATTGACAAAACAAAAAACAGAAAACAAGTCAATGAAAAGTGAATGCTACTGAAAAGACATGGTTAGGCGATAAGTATCTCTTTGGGCAACTAAAGAACAGAAACCACCAATGGCAACTCATACCACTGCCTTTCCTACAGAAATCAGTATGTGACCATGAACCCAAAAAAGATCTTAGATAACTTTCTTCAGAAAAATTCAATTGCTCAAAAACTTCCTCAACATCTTTTATCATGATATCACTGTATTCTCCCCATCACATCTGCAATCAGTTTCTAATAAAAAAATTACCTTTGAATGACTAACAATGTCAAAAAGTAGCCACTGAAAGGTCTCAAGGGGAAAAGCATATTCAAGTTCAACAGTGTCACTAACTACACTTGCTAAAATTATTATACTTGCATGGCATAGAGATAGAAAAAGCATCAGGTGGAAAAACTAGAAGAAAATCTAACCACGCCACTACAATGACATTAAAAATAAAGCCATGAAAGATTTGCATCAAATAACCACGCTTAATTTGGCACCCACAGCATGGACATCAATGTGACTCAAAAAGCTGTAGGATATTCAAACTAATCATCTCCAAGAGGGAATAAGAAGCCAGTGTAGCTAACAATTCTCTCTAAGGCCAATCAGTTATAAACCTGATCAACACTAAAAGGAAAAACAAAAAAGTAAAAAGCAATTCCCCTGCCAAGGTTTCCATTGGTTCAAAGTTGCACAGCCTTCAACAACTGGCGATGTCAGCAATGTAATCTGCAACCATTAGGTTATCATAGAGCAACCTCCAATTCATCAACTTGAACTTAAAAGAGTTTTTGGCCAAGTAAGGATATGGAAGACAAAAAATTCGATTGAACATCATTCAAAACATAAGATTCCATAACTGACTTCGATGCCAAGAGATAGGTAAGTACACTCCTAACAAATAAAGCTCTCAGAAATAATTCAATCAAGGAGCATCAATTAGAGTAATTCCTTCCCACTAAAATCTAGATCTCAAAATGATTGCACCAAGAAACAAAAAGTACGTAGAGAAAAGTTAAATTGCGAGAACTGGGGAACTTAACAACTGCACTGGCTGCTTAGTCCTCCAAGAGTTACTTATAAATGCATTATCTTTTTTCTCATCCCAAAAGGTCAACTTCCACTCAAATCTCAACCTACCCTAGCTTCAGTTGATAAGTCATATTCAAAAACGCTCCACTAGCATTCCGCATACCTATATAAACCAAAAATCCTAGACGCTACAGTCACAAAGCAAACAGCTCCATCCTATACAATGATGCTAATAAATAAGAGACAAAATAGCTTTCTTGTTCCCCACTTTCCCAGGTGGACACCACTCGTAATCGTCGACCAAAAAGAGAATTTTCAAATATTAAAACAAGAATAAAAATTCAAATTGAAAACGGTAAGGAAAGGAACTCAAATCCGTTAACATTGACGCTAAAGGAAACAGACGCCGATCGACAAAAAAAAAAAAAAACAGAAACAAACCTGGATCTGAATGAAAACGGCGATAGGACTGCAACAGGCTCTACTCAAAGCGAATATCAGCGAAACGAACCCCATTGTAGCCGCCGTCGCTCTCCGACGTGGATAGTATAGGCCAAGATTCCAACTTCACCCCACTCTCTATCTACAACTATCACTATCAAACAACCAATCAATTAAACCAAAATGCGTTACACTGCAAACAGAAAATAATGAAAAGAAACAGAAACACAGAGAAGAGGAGAGAAGAGTGACAGACAGAGAGAGCTTAGGAAAAGAGTCTTTGTACGAGTCTGTACAGAGAGAGACCAGCTTGTAATTCATTAATTTTTTTTTTATTTTCCGAATTTTATTTTAAATGAGGAATAAAGTAACATATCATTAATTATCATACATAGCCTAGGCCCGAGTCGGAAAAGAAAGCACTCAGGACTCAGGAGGGAAAGACCGTTAGTTATGGGTAGTTATTTATAGGTATTCATAGACTCGCGAATTTTTTTGGACACGTGTAGTGATAGTTTGGTTGGGTGTGAAGTTCCCATTACTCACCCAGAACCAGTTGCCTAAGTGGCAACGTGGTTTCAGACTAGACTTTCAGCTTTCTCCTTTTAATTTTTACTTTTGGTTGGTGTAACTTTGGGGTAAAAATATTGCATTTCCTTTCGCATTAGATAGGACACCTTGTCACGTATTAAACGCCACCTCTTTATCAGAACTTGACCAATGTTTTCCTTTGTGAATTTTGAAGATTGAGGATGGCAAATTTAATTATTACACAAAACTTTATGGTGATAATACTTAATCATAAACCAGGAACAAGTCGTTCGGTGTTGGGGACAGCAAGAAGTCAGTGTGTATACTCTATTTGACAAAATTAAGAATAAATGAATGCATAGGATGGGAACTTAAATATCAGTCATTAATTACATGGATTAAAATCATGAATAATTGCCTATCGGTTACGGGGGCTCAATCAAGAAAACTTTCGAGAGCAAGTAGATGAGAGCGTAGCGGAAACTCTAAAGGAACAGATTTTCACAAAGCTCTTGAATCCTTTATTTATGCAACCCACATGAGAGTACCTATGATTTGGTGAGCGAATGGTAAATTATGAGGTTATGTAAAAAGTTTTACATTGAGAACAATAAATTAAATCCTAATTAAAAATGTAATCCAATATGTCTAAGTTTCATTAACGCATAGACGCCTAGGAAGATAGGATGTTGCGATATGGCGATCAATACGCATTCTACGTGTTCGCTGATTCGTTGTAAAATACTTGGTGGTTTTGCTTTGTTAGTTTTTTAATTACGTCCTTTGTATCAAGGTATGATTAATAAGGATCAAAGGAAGCCCATGTGGGTGTGTTCAATGTACCGAATCTCTGGATTTGATTATACCCATTGAATTGGGTGTAATATATTGTTTTAAAAGGTTCACATTACTTAATCAAAACGGAGACGCAAGTTAACAAAATCTTATCGACTAAGAAAACAAAACCTGCGTGCTTTGTCTGGGTTGACGACCACTTCCAAAGGAATGCTCGAAAACAACATCGCGAGGATTTATGTGCCTTGATTATGATTGATTGGCCTTGCAGAATACGAAGTTCATCTAAAGTTGCTAGTTAGGTTAATGAGTCGGCTTATAATTAAGCCAGCTCATAAGTTTCATCTCATGCTTTCATCGACCCTAATTTAGATTTTTGGGGATATTTTATCCTTTTTCTTTTGTAAAGCTATGCTAACCTTAAATGGGTGTAATAGTCAATGGCGGTGTTACCTTTTAAATAGGATCTGCATGTGCTCTACTCGAATCCAATATTCTGAACTGAAAAACTATACGGGCTAACGAATAAAGAATGTCCCTTTACATATATGTTGATTTATATTCTTTTATGGGCTGTATAATTTTAGTATTGAATTTAAATCCACCGATTTTGGATAGATTGTGAAGCAACTCTTGTTTTAACTATTTAATTGGTATTATTTTAGTTTCAAGTGTTTATTTTAAGAATAAAGCTTAACCAGGAAGCAAATATTTAACATATGCTAAAAAAAATGCAGAAAGAAATAGTTTTTTCTCTCAAATAATCTCTTTTTCCTTCAAAATAACAGTCTCAAGTCAATACTTTTCTTTTAATATATAAGGGGCTAAATTTTAACATTTAAATCGTTTAGACTAAATTCAATAAATTTTTTTGAGTATTTAAAAAATTGAATTAATAATCAAAAGTGGTACAAAAGTCATACAACCTTGGAATACTCTCTAAACCCGACACGTGAACATTTAACACAAACAGAACAAAATCAAGCCGGGACATTTGAACCGGGCAATCTAAGACAATGGAAAACTTCAAATTAGGGCAAAACGAATCGATGCTTTCCACGACACCAGCCAGGAGCTTTTAGAATCGAAAGTCAGGGCGTGCGAAACAACAACACTGATACTACCCGAGCTTCTTCGTCTACCGCATCTAGGGATTGAAGCCAACAGTAAATCCTAATGAGTGCGTTACCGAAAAGATTTCTCAGAGTTAACGATAGTTGGTTGTGTTGCAGGAGAGCCAGTAGGGAAGGATGTGGCTTTTCTATATTGCGCCTTGCGTCGTCAATTGCCAGCTGCTAGAAACACAAGATTGGTCGAACGTGAAGGGAAGGACAACATCGATTGAAGGTTAGTACCGATTTTGTCTATACAAATGATATGTGGTTTACCTTTTGGGGGACTAGACTCTCTAAGTGAGAGCTAGTTCCCTACTACATTTGGAGTGCAACTGAGAAGAAATCAGCTGATCTCTGATTTTTTTTATGATAAGCTCTAGGATAGAGGTTTAGGGAGTAGTCTTCTGCTGAAACCGTCTTAGGTTTTTTTCCTTCCAAATTTCTTGAGCGCATGTAGCTACTGAGAGTTTCTTTTAGTATTTCCTACTCTCAAGGCATTCAATTTTGATAATTTAAACTTTTGCAAATATAAAACTCATTGTTAAAAAGAAACTTATTGAAGATACACTTGTGAATAAGAGTTACTGTATCTCAACTAGGAGTTAACATTTTTACCTTATTTAGGATTAGTATTTATTAGGGGTTAAGATTTTATCTTACTTTAAGAGTTAATATTTTACTTTATTTAAGAATAGTGTTGATTATATATATCTTTGTATATACATATAATCTTTTAGAAATAAAGGGGAATTGTTCGATCTTAGATATTGACCATGGATCTTCTATTTACTATCAAGAAGGCTTATGCCTTAATTGTTATATAAGAACGCTACAAGTCCATTGTTCTAGGTTAGGAAGAACGTGCGGAGGTGGTGGCCCTAACAGTACAAACTGTGACTAAACTAAAGCTTGGTCCTTAGGTTGGATAATCACAACAAAAAGGGGGTAGCGAGAGGCAATGCACACATACTATGATAAGACTAGGTACACAGTTTCAGAGTGTATTGAGATCATCAACTATCCCACTTGGTAGAAAGGACCATGAGGCTGAGGTTGCATTAAGCCGGACTGTGACCAAGAGTAGGCCAACTCGGAGGTGGGTGAGCCCAAGGTGGGTCTCAAACTTTTCATGTTGTAAAAGGAAAATCTAAAAGCAATAATAGCGTTCCAAGCAGTGTTTTGAATT
>JANKYE010000224.1:10374371-10388500 GCA_032467995.1 Erythroxylum dillonii
GACCTTTTCTAATCATGCAATTGAAGGAATTTGCTTGCACTTCCTTCTAGAGAAATGTTCCTCATTGTCTCAATTTTTCTAATGACATCCAAAATCTTTCAATTTAGTTCCATAGTCCCAATGTTATACACCAAACATATTTGGACTGTTCTTATACTAAAACATTATCCTGCGCTTGACTTCCATGCGAAAATTGACATTCTTAGAGACTGAATTGAAACTCAATTTCTTCAAACAATTTGTAGCCTTATCTTTCTAGTTTAATCCAAATCAAGACTCATCTCATTTGGATAACTAGAGATGAAGTTATGGCTAAAACACCAGAGCATACTCAATGAACATATACATTTTCCAGCTTTTAACTTCCAACATATCACATACCACAGTTCTAACTTCCAAGAAAAGTTTGGGGTCCAACATTTTTAGCTGGTCTAGTAGATGTTGTTGTACTGGACATGGAGGATTGCGAATAACATGTGTTCACAAATGAACCTAGCCCGAATATCCATCTATGACGGTCCCTACCACCGACAACATTAAGATATGTCTAAGTCTCATCAACAAGTTGTTCCTCCTGAGATTGTCGCTGAATGGTTTGTTGTATTTGATCTTATTAGGAAGCAATGTTTACATTAGTAAGGAATTATTATTAAGAAATAATAATAGTGCATTAATTTCACATACATTCAGCTTTATACATCGGCTGTTGATAAATGTCACACCATCATGCTTCTTCATGTAAGTGCGCAAAAATAGCTGAGTTGGTGTAGGCCTCATGTCCAAAGACTTTTCCTGTATATTAAACCTAAATTATTATATATGAAATACATTTTATAAAAATTTCAACAGATTTTCCTCTATTTTTATGATATTTTCTCCTGTTGTACAAATAAAATCACTCAATACAGCCATATATGGCACCAGATATTTATAACATTATCATTATCTATAATACAACAAAGTAAAACATTTACAATATAAGTGTCAAGTTTAAATACTTACAAGTCTCTGTGTATGCTCGTTGTGGGTTATTGATCCTCCTATATGTACGAGAAGACTCTCTCCCCTCGGGTCTCTACGTCTATTGGTGGAGTTACACCCTGAGATAGACATTGCCTCAGGGCTTCTCCAATACTCCTGCCAACGACTCCACATTTGCTCTAAAATATAAGGCGGTCATACACCAGCCTTGTGTATCTCAAAACAAAATTCTATTTTGGAGAGACATCATAGGTTTGAACACCATATTCCCAAAAATGTTACAATTCAAATATCAATAGTTGTAAGAAAACAACAATTTTATGCTTCAGATTTGTAGGCCCTGGCACAATCACTGTCAAGAACATATATGCGTCTTTCACACACTTCTAAGGAGGCAAATTATATGGAGTAATGATTATTCGCCATGATGAATATTGCTGCATGAATTGACCAAAAGGTTGGAATCCATCCGTCGACAATCTCAACCTAACATTTTGACATTCAACTACAAAATCAAGATGTGTGTCATTGAAATGTTTCCATGCCAGTGCATCTAATGGATGACTCATTACTTCATCTTCCTGTTCGTGTTCAGCATACCATCTTATGTGAGATGCAGTAATATCAGAAGCATATAGTCTTTGAAGTCTCAAAGTTAGCAGGAAAAATACATCCACTTCCATAGTACTAATTTTTGTTTCATTGAATGCTTTCTAGTCTTAAACCTATATTGACCACAAAATTTGCACTCTTCTAAGTCCACATCATCTCCCCAATACAACATACATCTCAATTTGCAACAATCAATCTTTTCAACATGCAAACCAAGACCCGTAATAAGTTTTTGGATATTATAAAAACTATTAACCATTGTATGATCAATAGGCAATGATTCATTATACCATTCAAGAATTTTATCAAAAATACGGTCCGAAATATGCCCTTTAGACTTTATGTTCAATATTCGAGCAATTGAAGACAATTAGGTCATTGTCTCACAATTTGGCCACAATTCTCGGTCAACTGACCATAGTAAGTCAAAAAACTGTTTTGCTCGTGGGTTAGCTTCTTCTTGAAGATTTTTCCTATTTTCCTCAAAGGTATAACCAGCTCCATCATAAACCAATTGCATGTACGGATTTTTAGTCCCATCCACATAATTTGTTCTAAATCCAATCCCCCCTTCATACTCATTTAAGTTGACAGACGATTATGCTTGATTACCCTTTGAGGTACTATAAATGTCGAGTTTCCCATGTCGTGTCCACTCAAAATAATTGGGGACAAACCCTTTTCTCAACAAATGCCCATTCATTTCATCAATAGGAAGGAAACACGTGTGTTTGCATTTTTTACATGGACATCTGATCTTTGGCCCATCCATATATGTAGGTTGAGAACATACATAATGAATAAAAGCTTCAAATCCTACAATAAATTAAGGATTAATGTAACCATCAGGTGTTAATCGTCTATACATTCAAGATCTATCAAAATAACTCATTTATGCAAAACTGTTAATTTAAGACAATCATTCTATAGTTAGTATCATTCATGTTCGCCAAATATTACAAAACATCTAAGTTAAGACTTGTGAATCAAGACAACAAGTTCTCGTTGTGACTCCTAGGCCCCTCGTATATTTCACCGATAAGCCTCAAAGGAGCTCCATCACGGGTTATGGGTTAAGGTTTTTGGATTCAGATTTAAAATATTTGTAAACTTAAGATTGAACATATATGTTACATAATAAGTTTGATATTTAACCTATTTAAATATGTACTAGTGCCAAATATAATAAGTATTCATAAAAATATGAATACTTATTTTAATAAATTTTTTGAACAATTACAATTTCAAAAAGGTGCGTGTAAAAATTTTCACATGAAAAATAAAGAGAAGCTAAATGGATTAACATAATTAAGGTAATTGGAACAATAATATAAGTCAAACTCATCCTATATTAATTCATTGATAAACCAAAGTTCATATCACAAACAAGTTTCAGTTCGTACAAGCCAAACATCAGCCATGTAATACGTTTAGATGGAAAATTCAAACCGCAATCAAAAACATAAATTAAACCAAGTTCAAAGAAAGATAGTAAAAAAAATTTGACTTACCTCAATCGACATGCAAAAGGTTCTTCCTGAACGTACATGAAATAAGAGGATGACGGAGCTAGAATGAAAAATAAAGTAGATGCATCAAACATTGGTCATATTAAAGTTAACAAGCAGAACTCACATCTTCACTGTAGTATGGTAATTTCATTAATGAGCAACCACAGATAAGCAGAGTACAAAAAAAAAGTTTTACTAGAAACTAAAAAACTAAATCAAAGTATGAAGCAATTATGAAATAAAAATAGAGACCAATACAAACAATATATATATATATATAATGAGTGATTGCTACTAATTATGTGATTGATTTCAACCAAAATTAAATACTATTTTGTATTTTGTTCCGATACCATAGGTTGGGAGATGATAAATACTATAGATTAAATAATTCAATTTTATATATTGAATCTTAAGACATTAAAGTGAAGTTATAGCTAAGCAACTCAAGTATGCATGTTACTAAAAATTGTGCAACATTGGTCGTTCATTTACTAAAACCGGAATTATCTGGTAATAGCATTTTAAGGATGGTTCATGCCATTTGTTTTTTTTTATAATATTGGTACAATTTATAAATATGCATGAAATAAATAATTGCATAACTTTAAATTATTTGAAAATTTAATAATTTTAAAACAAAGTAAATATTTTGATTTTAAAAATATTTGTGAACTTATGTATATCTTTATTTTTAATCAATTGACAAATTTTATTTTGCACACACTTAATAAGATAGTAAATTTGAAAATTTTCATATGGTTTAAGCTTTATAATCAGAGAATTTTATGTGAATTTTATGATTGATATAAAATTCAATTAAAATTTGATATTTAAAGTAACAATTTAGTTCAGTTATTACTCTAGATTTCAAAAACTTCATTATTTTAGAAACGTAATTTTCTAAGCTTATTTTCTACTTCAATGATCATCCCTATTTGTAACGCCCCCTTACTGCAGGGTACACACCGGGATGTCCGGAGGTTATTCCGGTGCATATCCTACGATAAGGGCGAGTTACGTTCGATCACTACAACTCACTTCACGTGGCATGGTATTAAAATCACTTGTAAAGCATCATAAAAAATCTACAAATTTTTTTTTCACTTCCTTTCATAACCATCGAATGTCTACATTGTCTTTCAATAAATTCTATATGTACATTCACAAAAACTACATGGAAGAGGAAAAATACATCAATTCTATCTAAGCCACCCAACTATCCCAGCTGATTGAACTTTGAGCTATGACTTCTGTTGCCAAAACACAATCTACAAGGCAGTAGAGCCGCTCAGCAGCTAGAGTCGTCTCTCGGTCCTAAAAAGACAACTTTGCAATTTGGATGAGTTTTGCGAACTCAATAAGTGAACCATCATTGATGAATTCACCAGATCTTATACACATATCACATTTGGCATAATTACTCATTTTAAGCATACATTTATTGTTCATATACTCACATATCATGGCATGTCACAATGTCATTCAATATAACCTTGCAAACTATTCATGATCTTCAGTCTTATAATATTATATGCATGAGATTCATGTTCATTCTTATTGTTGTGACTAAGTGCCAATCACTTACACAAATACTGGACCATAGGGTTCAATCAGAACAGAGTTCACTGAGCATAGCTCTACGTGAAGAATCAGAGTTTACGGAGCAAAGCTCGACGTGCAGAATCAGAGTTTACGAAGTAGAGCACTACGTGGAAGTGCTTCAAACTAGCTACTCAAATCACAACGCGTTTATCTGAGCATGCATTTTATGAAATACATCACATACTAATCATGTCATATCACATATGATGTTAAATCAGAAACTCACATTCATCGGACTTAAGTTCGGCATTCAACTTTCCTGAGAATATGCATAACATGCAGGATTTCATAACGGATCAAATCACTTCCAATACATGCCCAACTATTATACTCCTCGGATCTCAAGTTTGGAAATTCAGAATCAGATCACAAACATTTCAATAATGTGGAAGTTTAAACAAATCAATCTTGGGAAAACATCTAAATTGACTCATAAATCGCTCCCGAAACTAATGCCTAGAAGATTCGGCAACGTCTGGAGGTTGACATTCCAGTTACCCCTCTATAACAAATAATATACACAATATCACAATTTGCACTATCATAAGTATTCGATAATGCATATGTATGGCATGAATTATATACAATGAATGTTTATGATAATTCCGAGAAATTTCCATCTGGAATTTAAACATATTAGAGACTGAATTAGATTCCGATTTCTATGTACCATTTGTATCCCCATGTCTCTAGTTTACCACAAAACAAAAAACATCTCATTTGGATTAGTAGAGCTCCAGAAATCATCAAAATACCAAAGTATATTCAATGGAATAACACCAGTTCATATTACTTAAGAGCACATTCACTGTACCCGTCCCACTCTTTTCACTCAATCTTTCTCCATTTAATTCAGGTAGCTATGATTCTTGGTGGAGATGTAGATCAAAGTCTTACGAAACCAATGGTGTAAGAATCAAGTCATTTTAAGGTCTAGAGAAGAAGTTATGGCCAAAAGAAGAAACCATGTTTATGACCTCAATCAAAACAAACATATTTTGGCGCGATTTCCATAACTTTCACAAACAATGTCGGATTTTTTTGGACCATTGGAAAGAGGACTTCAAGATCTACAACTTTCAAGAAGACGTCAAAGACCAATTCTATCTCCTAGCTTTTGTATCATCTCACTTTTGCTTCGTCTCACTTTCCCTCGTCTCATTTCCATCGTCTCATTTTCTTTCGTCTCATTTTTACGTCTCACTTTTGCGTCTTAGTTCTTCTTGAGCTTTTGTCTCATTTTTGCGTCTTAGTTTTACGTTTCAGTTCTTCTTAAGCTTCCGTCTCATTTTTGCGCCTCAGTTCTTCTTGAGCCTCCGTCATATTTTTGCGTCTCACTTTTGCCTCCAGAACGTCACTACTTATAAGGATCATAACTTTTGACTCCGATGTACAAATTTTTCATACTATATATCATTGAAAAGATAAAAGAAAGATCTAAACCTCTTAAGAAGGAATCTTTGCCAAAATCTAAACAGATTAATGCAGATTTTCTCCCAAAATCATAACACGAATTTTACAATCAACTTCCAACATCCTGCACCCAGTTCTCAACTTTATGACAACTTTTGAGATTCTTAGAAACAAAATTGAAATTTGATGTCTTCATACAAAATGTAGCCATACGTTTCTAGTTTAATCCAAATCAAGAATCACCTCGTTTGGATGACTAGAGAAAACGTTATGGCTAATAGACCGAAACACACTCAGTAAACATTTTCCAGATTTCCAAACTTTCAATATTTCACAACACCCAACACTCATAATCTTTCAAAACACTAAATTAACACCATAACCAGATTTTTCATCCCCCAACAACATAGTATTTATGAACAAACACGTAAATGCCATTTTCCATGCAAGTGATAGTAACTTATCAACTTTATTTCATAAATCCCTAACTCTAAAGGATTTATTCACTACTTACCTGCTGAAAACTCCAAACTCTTCAAGCCCTAAACTCCACATGATTGGCGTACTTTACTGAGTATAAGGACCAGCTTCTAGTTTTTTCTTGAGGTAGAGGACATAAATGGCAAAGTGGGTTTGGTGTAGGAAAGGAAAAGCATAGAAGTCTCTTAGAAAGTGTTTGATGGAAAACTCTACGTACGGGAAGAAAGTTTGAAGAAGAAGATGATGATAAAGGAACTTAGACATATCACTTCACCTTTCAAATCTCAGAAGACAGTATCTTACTTCTAGCAAAAGTATAAAAGCCTAAGTGACACTTGTCACTTTCCCACTACCTAAGCTCTAACTTAGTTTCTTTTGAAACTAACTCTCTTAACTTTCATCTTTACAATCCAACTATCTCCAAAGCTTCTTTTGATTTCTTTTTCCTATTTTCTAAAATTTCCAAAATTTATCCCTAAATTCACCAAAATTCACAAATACCATAATTCCACTAACTCGTAAAATTTTCATTGTAAAAACATTCATAATTCTAAAAAATTCGCAAATCAATCCAATTAGACCCGGAATTATTCATGAGTGCATGTACAATTATTTTTATGTGCAGATAAAATCACTATTCATATATAAGTGTATGGCATATTATGCATGAACATAGAAGTGCATCTCTAACTCTCATTAATCACTCACTTTTACCATTCTAAACTTCCCACAATTAATGGGATGTTACAACTCTTCCCTCCTTAAAGAAATTTTGTCCTCGAAATTCTTACCTATTTACTCGAACAGGTGGGGATATTGTCTCCTCATATGCTCCTCTGTCTCTCATGTTGCTTCTTCAGTTGAGTGGTTCCTCCAAAGGACTTTTACCAATGGAATGACCTGTTCCTCAACTGCTTGATCCGTGATCCCACAATCTTGATGGGCTCCTTAACATAGCTTATGTTACTAGCAACCTCAATCTCCTGAGCCGGTATCACTTGTGTTGGATCCGATCGGTATCTTCGGAGTATACTCACATGAAACACATTATGCAATTGAGACATCTCATTCGATAAAGCCAACTTATAGGCCAAAGGTCCTATCCTCTCAACGATCTCATAAGGACCAATGTACCTAAGGCTCAACTTGCCCTTTTTACCGAATCTCAAAACTCCCCTCCAGGGTGACACTCTCAAGAATACTCTATCTCCCACATCGTACTTCATATCACGTCGGCGTTGATCCACATAACTCTTCTGCCTATCCTGAGCCGCTTTAATTCGGCTTTGGATCAACTTTACCTTATCCACTGTGTTCTATATCAACTCTGGGCTTTCCACCATTCTCAAGCCCTCTTTATCCCAATACAATAGCGACCAACATTTTTTACCATATAACGCCTCCGATACTACTGCGGTAATGGTTGTTGTAGGCAAACTCTATCAATGCCATGTATTGATCCTAAGCTCCTCTAAACTCCAATACACAAGCTCTAAACATATCCTCAGCAGCTTTGATTGTCCTCTCACTCTGTCCATCTGTTTGAGGATAAAATGTCATACTGAAGTTCAACTTAGTACCCATAACAGACTGTAAACTCCTCCAAAACCTCGAAGTAAATCTGGGATCCCTGTCTGATATTATAGACACTGGAACCCCATGCAATCTCACCACCTCATTCACATACTTCTGGGCCAACTAATCAAGTGAGTTATTCTCTCTCACAGGTAAAAAATGGGTCGACTTAGTCAACCGGTCCACTATGACCCATATAGCATCATGCTGCCTTGGAGTCTTTGGCAAACCCATGATGAATTCTATAGTAATCTGTTCCTATTTCCACTCCATAATGGGCAACGAATGTAACTTCCCTACTGGAGCATGGTATTTAACCTTAACTTGCTGGCAAGTCATACATCTAGATACATACTCCGCCACTTGCTTCTTCATTCTAGGCCACCAGAAATGTTACTTCAATGTGTTATATATATCTTGGTAGTACCAGGATGCATATCATAGGCAGCCATATGAGCTTCCTCAAGAATCTCCTTCCTCAAATTGTGCATATTAGGCACACACAACCTCTGTCTTAACCATAATGTCTCATCCCTTAATTAAAACTCAGAATCTAGATTCACTTTCACTTTCTTCATAAGCTTCACTATATAAGGATCTTTACCCTGGACTTTCCTGATTCTGTCATGTACCATCGGTCTCAACTTTAATGTAGCAATCAAGGCCCTATCTTGCTCCATATTCAACTCCAAATTCAGAGCTCTCAAGTGAATCAAATTGGGTAACCTCAATAACTGAATTTGAGCTGCACTGATATTAGATTTCCTACTCAACGCATCTGCCATCACATTAGCTTTCCCCAAGTGGTACTTAATAGTGCACTCATAATCTTTCAGTAGCTCAATCCATCTCCTCTACTTCAAGTTTAACTCCTTCTGGCTCAGTAAATACCTCAGACTCTTATGATCAGTATATATCTGGAAAGTCTCTCCATACAAATAATGTCTCCAAATCCTAAGAGCAAGGACAACTGCAGCTAGTTCGAAATCATGTACCGGATAATTAATCTCGTGAGACCTTAATTGTCTCGATGCATAGGCGAACACCTTGTCATACTGCATCAGAACACATCCCAATCCTTGGTGTTACGCATCATTGTACACCACATATCCTCCAGTCCCTGATGGGATAGTTAACACTAGTGCAGTAGTTAATCGATGTTTCTGCTCCTCAAAGCTCTTCTGACACTCCTCATTCCAGCTGAACACTGCATTCTTCCTTATAAGTTTTGTCAGAGGTGCCGAAATCAAAGAAAACCCCTCGACAAAGCTCTGGTAATACTCGGCCAATCTTAGGAAGCTTCGAATCTATGACACACATTCCTCGGAGCTTCCCAATGGATCACTGCCTCTATCTTCTTCGAATCTACCTGTATGCCATCTCCAGTCACTATGTGCCCCAGAAATTTAACCTGATTCAACCAAAATTCACACTTACTGAATTTGACATACAATTGCTTCTCTCTCATAATCTATAAAATGACTTTCAAATGCTCAGTATACTCCTTTCTACTCTTTGAATACACCAAGATATCATCAATAAACACATTCAAAAATTGATCCAGGTAGGGCTAAAACACTTTATTCATTAAGGCCATAAAAGCTGTCAGGGCATTAGTTAACCCAAACGACATCACTAAAAACTCAAAATGTCCATACCTGCTCTTGAATGCACTTTTAGGGATATCATCATCTGCTATCTTCAACTGATAATACCCTGATCTCAGATCCAGCTTAGTAAATACCTGAGCTCCCTATAACTGATCAAGCAAGTCATCAATTCTAGGCAACGGATACTTGTTCTTCACTGTCACCCGATTCAGTTGCCTATAATTGATGCATAACCTCAAAGTCCCATCCTTCTTCTTCACAAATAACACTGGAGCTCCCCAAGGTGAAATATTGGGTCTTATAAAACCCTTTTCCAACAACTCCTAAAGTTGGACCTTTAGCTCCTTCAGTTCCACACGTGCCATCCTATATAGAAGAATAGATATAGGAGCAGCACCTGGAACTAGATCAATCGTGAACTCCATTTTCTGATCTGGTGGTAAACTAGGTAACTCTTCGGGAAACACATCCAAGAACTCCCTAACCACTGGAATGTCCTGTACGCTCTGCTCAACCCTAGTGTCAATGATATGGGCCAGATAGGCCTCTCATCCCCCCTGCATCAACCTCAAAGCACTCATGAAGGATGTCATCCTAGCTGGCACTGCCTGACTAACTCTTCTGAATACTATCCTCGGCTGACTAGGAGATTCCAGTACTACCTCTTTGATGTAGCAGTTCATGATAGCCTTATGGGCAGTGAGCCAATCCATGCCTAAGATCACATCTATCTCCCTCAACTGTAATATTAGGCCTGCCTCCAACAAAGCTTGTCTGCCTCCAATAGGGCTTGATCAACCCTAATCAAGCACTCCTTGCAAACCTCTCCTATAACTGTAGTACTACCCAGAGGAGTACTCACCTCTAGCTCAAACGGCAGTAACTCCCTATCATAATGCAATCTACATGTCAAATGCAGTGCTACACTATGTAACTCAAATCATATATATATATATATATATATATACACACACACACACACACATACACACAATTACACTTGCACTGCTGTCTATACTTTATGCACATATAACATAAAAAATAATCTAGGGTTAAAGGCAAACTTTTCCTGTAGTTTAAAAAACCTTTATAATTTTTAGCCCTTGAGAAAATTTATTTTCTTAGATTTTGGTTAAAAATTAACTACAAAATATACGAACTAAGAACATTACACTTATACTAATAAAATATTATTTATCTGAATATTTAACCTAACTCTTAATTTTTACCTTAACTAATTAAATTTGACTCAAATTTTCTTATAATTTTTAGTCCTTGAGAAAATTTATTTTCTTAGATTTTGGTTAAAAATTAATCATAAAATATACGAACTAAGAACATTACACTTATACTAATAAAATATTATTTATCTAACGATTAAACTTAACTCTTAATTTCTACCAAAACTAATTAAATTTGGCTCAAATTCTCTTAAATTATTAATTTAAGTTAAATTTAATTTGTTCAAATTGAATTTAAGAGCTGATTTGAGTTACTATATTAGTGACATATTATTAACCCATATTTAACTCTTATATTACATGTGTTTTGTTATTATGTTTTAATTGAAGTTTAAAAGAGGGAAATTTTCTTGAGAATTAAAATTAGAATTTTTTTGTAAAGAATTTTAAAGATCAGGAAATTCATCAAAAGTTTATTAAATTAAAGAGAGGTATATTTCTTTCACCTAAAAATCTTTTTTTTTCTTTGGGACGATGAAGGTTAAAAATTATAAAAGGGGAAACTTTGGATATGGATGTGGCCGGATTGGTTTCATATTCTTTTTATTACTTAAGGGAAATTTCTAAGGTAAACACAGGATTTTTCTCATAATTTCTTTAGATGAGAAGACCCCTTAATTAAAATTTTTATGAAGTTCAAATTTAGGGTTTATATTTTATATTTTGGAATTGAGGGATATCGTCCAACGTTATGAATAACGTACGGCACTGTACCGGTATCAATTAATATTGGGTAATTTTTAAAATTTATAAAATAATCCCTAATTTTTTTAAATTGTAAAATAGTACTTAAATATATTGTATTGTATATTTTATAATTTTACATCAACGTCGTCTCTGAAAATCAAATAATAGAAATTAAAATAACAACAATTTATTTATTTTTATTAACATTATTTTTGACATATAGTAGAAATTGATAAATATATTTTGTTACTAGTTTTAAGATACCGCGTAAATTTTGATACTTTTAATACTTTTTTATCAAAAAAAATTATTGAATATTATTAAATAATAATTAAATAAAAATCATTTTAAACTATTTAATATTATAATTACACATAATGAGTATCTTTTTCTAGTGATACAAAACTTTTAGAAATTTTATAATTTAAATTTAAGAATTATTAAAACACTTAAAAATTCTTCTAAAAGGCACTTCGTGAATATTAATATTCTGTTTCATTTTCTTTCTAAAGGAAAATGATAGGTTTTATTCTTTAATTTCTTGTCAAAATGTTTTAATCAATTTTTTAATTTATAAATTTTTTTAATTAAATTTATATTATATTTTTTGATGAAAGGCCTATGAACAAATCTATTAATTATAGTTAAATTTCATTATCTTTGGTTGGGTTGGCTATGCTAGGCCCAGGCCCATCTCTACACGTCCACAGCCCATCAGGTGTTAGACTCCCATGCAAATAAAAAGATCTACGTAAAGTCCTAAACCTAGCATTCATACCATATATAAGGTACTATTCTACCATGATACAGGTACGAGATTACAACCCTAGCTATTCTTCTTTATTCTCAGCAGCCAAATATTCTACAAAAGACTAACTTGAGCGTCGGAGTGGATTTTCGAGAACCAACCCCCGGCGTGCCTTTATTTGTTTTGCAGGTATTCAGCAGTCAAGGTCACGCAGAACGATGGATCCATGTAACAACGTTCAACCTCAACAAAATCCGACTGAACCAGTTGGCGCTCGCTGTGGGGCCCGACATCAGGGTACCACGTCCAGAAACACACAGGTCAGTCAGGCGGCAGCAGCCAATCCTGATATAACCGCCGTCACGGCTCTTGTGATGCAACGGATGGGTTTGCAGCTGCCCGTCACTCACCCGCGACACTTCTCGTACTCAATCCTCGCATCCGAATGATCAACCGCAGCTACGCAACCAAAATCAGGAACAGAGCATCGCCTTGGAAGACGACGCCGAGGTCGATTCGCACCATAATTCCCAGTGCCCCCTTGACGCAAACCCTCCCGCACCACCGCAAACCTCACTCACTCAGAAACAGATAGAGTAAGCGACTGATCTATTGATCCGCCAAATCCTGCACTCTCAGCCAGAACAACAGCAGGCTCTCATTCGGCCTATCGGTGTGCCGGCCGATCGCCACTCTGCTGAAGCCCTAGAGAAAATCATGGACGATCGGGTTAATCTGGCCATGAACTTCTGCCCGGGCCAAGTCCCCGCACAGTATAGCTCTCCTTTCATTCCTGAAATCCTGGATAGCCTCCCTGCGATCGGTACTAAAATACCGATGCCAGAGAAATATACGGGAAAGACCGATCCCCTAGACTATCTGCAACACTTCCAGTCGATGATGAACTTGCATTGTGTCCCTGATGCAATTCAATGTAAAGCGTTCTATACTGCCTTTCAAGAAGGAGCTCGGAGATGGTTCAATAGTCTACCTCTATGTTGCATCACTTGCTTCGAGGATTTTAAGCTGTTATTCCTTAATCAGCTCACTACCAGTAAGCGGCCACAGAAAAATGCTCTGGAGGTAATGCAGTTGACCTGGGGAAGAAACGAAAGCTTGCGGGAGTTCATCATTCGGTTCAACAATGAAGCTATGGAAGTCCCTGATCTCACCTGCTCATCCATGCTGGCCACCCTTATGAGTAACACGAGGGGTGAGGAATTTAAGAAATCATTGGCCCTCGACCAGCCCCGATCTATTCAGGAGATAAGAAATCGAGCAGATAAGTATATTCAGCTAGAGGAAGTATTAAAAAATACAAAGCGTAGAGCAAACGATCGAGAGCTGAGTGACAGAGCCGAAGATTCACGCAAACGGCAGAGGGATAGGTCTAGTTGGAGAAAGCTAACTGACCGACAGGATCAACGACGTGAGTCCTTCACCCCGCTCAACAGGCGATATACAGAAGTATTAGAGGTCATGAGAGCTGAAGGAGAACCCTTCAGAGAACTCGATGCAATGAGAACTCCTCTGGATAGGAGGAATCCTTCTTTCTACTTTCGTTCCCATAGAGATGTCGGCCATGATATGGAGAATTGTTGGGATTTAAAAAGAGAAATCGAACTCCTTATCCAAAGGGGAAGGTTGCGTAGATTTTTGAAGTACA
>JANKYE010000224.1:10394132-10409900 GCA_032467995.1 Erythroxylum dillonii
CCATACAAGGGAAATTTAATTAATTTCCTTTCCATTACTCTCAATTCCTTTCCATTCCCTTGAAACATACACAGTGTAACATTTGAAGATTTTGGACGGTGTAGCGATAGACTTTTGTCTTAACAGGTGACAAAACCCGAAGGTGTAAGAATGCTAGGATACAAGAACAACAACAAAGGAACAAGTCAAAACGCATAGCAGAGGAACATAAGTGGTGCATGTGAGAGGCACATGATACTTGCTTTAGTTGAATTGTTCTTAGACGGTGAAGGATTGCAAAATACAACTGCTACATATAGTCTATAAAAATCAGATAGTAGCATTAGTCACACACACGGCATTTTCATTGTTACCCATTAATATGAGAGAGACTTACAAAAAGAAGATTAGAAGTTAAGAGAGTGTTATAGTACTTATAAGGAGTACTAGTGAGTTCTATCTTTTGTAACTTGTTTCTTTTTCTGTTGATATTAGTGGAATCACCTACTTGAGACTTTTGGATGTAGATAATAATTAAACTATCAAACCAAGTAAATTGTTGTCTGATCTTTTTACTTTCTTGCAAACACCACAAATCTGCAAAAGCAAACTCTTCTTTTCATCAGTATCTTGTAAAAGAAGATAACACAACTGAAGGCAAATCGTAACAAAATTGGTATCAGAACCTATCTTCAACTTTCTGGGAAATTCTTTAGCTATTCAAGCAATCGAGGTTCATCAAGAAATTTTTAAGAATTTTTCTTTCTTGTCCTCTTTAAACTACATAATAAAATGGTAGGAAAAGAAGTGGATGTCTTCACTGGTAAAGAAGACTTTACAATCTGGAAACTTCAAATGCAAGCATTACATGAATCTTATAATTGTTATGGTGCAATTGAAGAACAGTATGATGTAGAAACAGATCCTGTTAAGAGACTCAAGATGCAAAGGCTTGCACATTGCAAGTTAATGCTACACTTATCACTGGTTGTGATAAGGAAAGTGCAAAATTGCAATACTGCACATTAATTATGGTTAAAGCTTGACGAACTATATGCTAAAAGATGTATGCCTAATAAAATGATACTTTTACATAATCTTACAAATTATAAAAAGAACACTATTGTAACTCTTGATGATAATTTGGACTATTTCTTTAGGCTAATACAAGATTTAGAAGCTACAGGTGAAAGAATCTCTGAAGACTCTCAAGTCGTGGTTATTCTAAAAGCTTTACCATCTGAGTTCAATGCTTTTCAAGAAGGTGATTAAGCATGCAAATGGATAATATCTCGTTGTTAAGAGGGTGCTGGATTCACTAATTGAAGAAATTGTGGACAATAATCCATTCATGAAGGAACCAGAACTGATGTTCATCGAAAATAAACAAGACAAGAAGCCACATAAAAAGAATAGCAAGAAAGAGAAATTGGCAAAAAGGGAATGACAGGGATAAGCACACTAAAGAAGGTGAACAAAGAAGAAAAAGGCTAAAGGCAAGAAGTGTTACTATTGTGACAGGGAGAGGCACTTTGCCAGAGATTGCAAAAAGAAGAAAAGAGACAAGGCTGCACAAAGTGGAGATGCTGGGAATGTGAAGAAACCTGAAGACTCTAGTAGTAATGAAATACTAGTTGTTACTGAAGAGAGTGAAGATCTCTGAAGAGAGTGGATCTTCGACTATGGATGCATTGTGTATGTTACGCCTCACAGAGACTAGTTCACTACATTTGAACTAGTCACTGCCAAAGTAAAGAAGACAAATTCTGGGTAGCAAAAGGTCGAAGGTATTGGGAATGTCTCTATTAACATGTTTAATGGGAAGAGAAGAACCTTAACCAATGTCAGATTTGTGCCTGGAGTGAGGAGAAATCTCATCTCAGAAAGTACGTTTGACAAACAAGGCTTTCAAATAAGATATAAGGATGGACTTAGAGAAATCCTAAATGATGGAAGAGTGATCATAAGGGGAGTTGAAAGAGGAGGGTTCTACTATATGATAAGCACTACTGAAGTAAATCTAATCACAATAAATGAAGAGCCAGATTCAACTAGGTTATGGCACTCTAGACTAGGACATGCAGGGAACAAGAGTTTGATGCATCATTCTAAACAAGGGATGATTCACGAAAAAGACCTCCGGAAGATGAAATTATGTAAATCATGTGTGCTAGGAAAGCACTACAGAACTAGTTTTCAGAAAGGAGCTAAGAGAGCCAAAGAAATTATGAAGTATGCCCATAATGATCTTTGGGCCCCCAGCACAAGTGCCCACTGCAGAAGGAAGCAAATATTTCATGTCTATAATAGACGATAAGTCAAGGAAATGCTAGGCCTATCCTAAGATAAGGAAAGATGAAGCACTTGAAATCTTCATCAAGTGACATACAATTATGGAAAATCAAACAGGAAAAAGGTTTAAATGCCTAAGGACTGACAATGGTTTTGAATACTGCAATAAAGAATTTAAAGATTATTGCAACAAGAAAGGCATTAAGAGGCATAAAACTATTAGAGCAACACCTCAGTAGAATGATGTAGCTGAAAGGCTAAATAAGACACTCTTAGAAAAGACCAGATACATGTTCTTATCCTCAAGATGCTCACAATCATTATGGGGTTACGTCATCAAGACTGCAGCCTATCTAGTAAACAAACTGCCTACTTCAGCAAATGAATACAAAACACCTCAAGAAATCTGAAATAGGAAGAAGCCTAGCCTGGCTCACTTAAGGGCCTTCAGTTGTACTGCTTACGCACACAAAAAGGAAAGAAAATTGGAACCTATAGCAGCTAAAGGAGTCTTCCTAGGCTATCCAGATGGGGTCAAAGGATACAAAATCCTATTGCTTCAAAAGGGAGGTTTCAAAACTCTTATTAGTAGAGATGTAAGTTTCAAGGAACATGAATTTCCTTTGTTGTGCAAAAATTATACAGAAAATGACCTACAGAAAGAAATTCAAGAGCAATTGGGATCCTTAAGCACTTCAGTTCCCTTCTATGTGTCACGAGCAGCTGAAACTAAAGCAGATGGCACACAATATCATGATGAGAAGCCTGAACAAGGCCCTACTCATTATGAACAAGGAGTTGAGGAAACAGAAGGTGAAAATGAGGAGGGAACTACACAATCAGTTGACACAAACAATTCTCTACTTAACTATCAACTCACCAGAGATAGACAACCAAGACAAAGAATACCTAACAGGAGGTATCATAACTCTAACCTAGTTGAATATGCTTGTCTTGTTGCAGAGTCTATTAATTGCAGGGCACCTAAAACTTATAGCAATGAGTAGAAAGGATGCTGAACAATGGAAATTGGCTTGCAATAATGAATACTCTTATTTAATGAAGAATATGACCTGGGTTCTAGTGCCTAAACCATCTAAAGCAAAGCTGATTGAAAACAGATGGTTGTTCAAACTTAAAGAGGGAGTCACAGAGGCAGAACCCAAGATATACAAGGCAAGGCTTGTAGCTAAGGGATATAGACAAAAGAAGGGAGTTGACTATAGGGAGATCTTCTCACCAGTTGTGAAGTTCAAGACTATAAGGCTTATCCTTGTACTAGCAACTGTCTATGACTGGTAAATCTATCAAATGGATGTCAAAACAACCTTCTTATACGGAAAGCTTGAGGAAACTATCTACATGAAACAACCAGTCGTTTTCGTAGATAAAGATAAGCCTAATCATGTCTATTTGCTTCAGAAATCCCTATATAGGCTGAAATAAGCACCTAGACAGTGGAATAAGAAGTTCCATAAGGTAGCAACTGGGATAAAGTTTTCTATGAGTGCCTATGACTACTGCCTTTACTATAAGGATCTAGGAGAGACAGAGGTTGTGTATATGCTAGTCTTTGTAGATGATTTAGCCATCAATGGAAAGGACCTAAGCAGAATATTAGAAGTAAAGAATGCTTTATGTAAGCATTTTGAGATGAAGGATATAAGAGAAGCACAAAAGCTCCTAAGGATGCAGATTATAAGGAATAGGAGGGAAGGGAAGATATGGTTGAGTCAGAAGAACTACATCAGAAAGGTCATTGCTCAATTCAATATGGAACAAGCAAAATCAACCCTATTCCTATAGGCTCACATCTGCAGATGGTTGCCAATAAGAGCCCCCAAATTGAGGAAGAGAAGAAAGCTATGAAGAACTACCCCTATGATGTTGCAATTGGGAATTGAGCATTGGAAAGGACTAAAGACTGTTCTTAGATACCTAGCTAGAACCCTAAACTTCGGTTTGTGTTTCTCTAAAGCTAAGTTAGCTAAATACAATAATATATGCATACATGGTTTTGTAGATGCAGATTATGCAACAAACAAAGACATAAGAAAATCAATGTCAGCATATTTTTTCACATTAGCAGGAAACAAAATCAATTGGAAAGTACAACAATAATCAATAGTATCACTATCAACTACAGAGGAAGAATTCTATGTAATCACAGAGGGAGTGAAAGAGCTAACATTGCTGATAGGTATCTTAAAGGAAATTCAAGCTAACTTAGCTACTTCAACAATATACATAGATAGTCAAAGTGCACTCTACCTTAGCAAGGATCCAGTCTTACACAAAAGATCCAAGCATATTGACGCACGGCTCCACTTCGTCAGAGATCGAATCTCAGAGGGCTTCTTCAGTCTGGAGAAAATTGCAGGTGACCTAAACCCATTAGACTTCGGTACAAAGATTGTCATAACAAGAAAGTTCACGTTCTGTAGAGATTATATATCTGTGAGGTCCCTTAAAGACAATAACCATCGAAGAATCGATCTTTTGATCTCACACACAATGGGTCTACTAAGGTTTACTCTTGTAAATATCTCACAAATTGATGATTGTCGTCAAAAATCAATGGAGAAAGAGGGAATAAGTGTGAAATGATTCACCTTTCTCCATCAATTTTTAACACAGATCAAAGATTTGATCTCGAATGGATTGAGTTTAACATTTGTGGTGACAAAACCCGAAGGTGTAAGAATGCTAGGATACAAAAACAACAATAAAGGAACAAGTCAAAATGCAGAGAAGAGGAACATAAGTGGTGCATATGAGAGGCATATGAGACTTACTTTAACTGAATTGTTCTTAGACGGCGAAGGATTGCAAGATGCAAATGCTACATATAGTCTATAAAAATTAGATAGTAGCATCAGTCACACACACAACATTTTCATTGTTACCCATCAATCTGAGAGAGACTTACGAAAAGAAGGTTAGAAGTTAAGAGAGTTGCTAGAGTACTTACAAGGAATACTAGTGAGTTCATAGGGAACTCTTGCAAGTGTTTTGAAAACACTCTATCTCTTGTAAATTGTTTCTTTTTCCATTGATATTAGTGGGAGCACCTACGTGAGACCCTTGGATATAGATAACAATTAAGCTATCGAACCAAATAAATTGCTGTGTGATCTTTTTACTTTCTTGCAAACACCACAAATGTGCAAAAGCAAACTCTTCTTTTCATCAATATCTTATAAAAGAAGATAACACAACTGAAGGCAAATCCTAGCAGTTTACTTATTTTTTGTTTACATTAATTGGCTAATTTTTAAGCCAAGTTGTTTCAATCATATGAAACACGTAACCTTCAACCTTCAAGCCATTATTCTTTCTTACTATCCTTCAATCGTATCAAACATGTCAAACTCAATTCTAACTCATAGTTTTCTTTTTCTTTTTCCCATTGAGATAAAACTCATTGCTAAATGATAACAAAAACACCTTCCGTCATTTTTTTGCCCTATTGTTGCATTAGATATCCTAAAGATAAGGATGGTAATGTTAGTGAAAAATACTGAGGCTATTTTCAATATGCCAATTGCCGAGGAAGACGAGAGAGGAGGAGGAGAATGAATGAAAAGGTTAGAGCTTTTGCTGAATTAGTAATCTGTCATATGTTGTGTAGGTTTTCTAAGTGATCGTATTTTGGTGAAAAGTTCATTTCTTGACTAAGGATGTTTGTTTGGTTAAGAGATAACATTGCTTATTCACAAGGAACAATTACTTGATGTGGTATGTGTCAACTAACGATGATGACGAAATGAATTGAAATAACTATTTAATGTTTATTCAAGATATGATAGGATGGCTATAATTTATGTTATTTATTTTCCTTTTATTGTCCTGTTGTGAAAGCTGGAAGTGAGTTCAAGTAATATAAAATGGATTACTTTGAACTAGCAAGGGGATTGGTTCTCATGTTATTGAAATATGTTATCGTCTGTGATTAACTAGGTGTTGCGATAGAAGAAACTACTTAGTCTTCTTTGTTTATTATGCTTGGAGAAGTCTAAATATATTAACCCCTTTTAAAGGATCAAAAACTTCCTAGTTGGTGGTTGCTTATTTGAAAGGGACGATTTGGATTCATTTATACCCTCTTTGATGACTTTTGAGATACTTAAAGTAACTAATTCTATCTGTTTAATAAGGTTGAGTTCAAATTCAAGTTATTTTTTAGCTAAAGTATAAGCCTAAGAGATTAAGCTTTCTTGACCTTTGAACTTTTTTAAACTCAAACTAGTTAAATTTGAACCTTAAAATGTAAGTTGAGATAAGTATGTGTTTAACCATAACTTTAATTTTTTTTCAAGAAGCCATGCTTAAGCATTCAGTATGAAGAAATTCATTAAACTGAAATTTGTACCAAAATTTTGGAAGGAATTGAAATTTTTTGGTGCCATTAGTTTGGGTTTTCAAGAGTTGAGATATTTTACATTTTTGGTTAGTCAAACATCATAGTAGTGAGTATTATATAAGCTTCTTATGCTATCTAGCTTCTTAGGTTGTGAATTCTAAAATTGATTGGGGAACCTTTACCTTTAGAATAAACTTGTTTTCCTCTATTTTTGGTAGGAAGGGAAGAGTTGGATATCGATTTAAAACTTTCATACCTAAACTGGTATTTATAAATAGCTACTACCAATCCCATATATTGAATTTGCCAGTTATTAATGAATGGTTGCTTATTCTGACTTGCATATATTGGTTACTTTTAAATGTTTTTGACCCATTTGGATACAAAGAATCTTTAAGCATTATAGGACAGAATAAACATGTTGCTAAGGTATGATTTCTGTGAGTTGCTTATGATGTATAAATATAATGCATGGTTCTCTCTACTAAACTTCTGTTGAAGGCACTTAATTGTTTAAAATTTTTAGGGTGAACTAAGACATGATAATTATATTTTTGTTATATATCCCTTATTCTTTGTTATTTTTATTCCTTTGGAGAGGGAGAGGGTATGGATGTTGTGGGAGTGGTGATGCTGCCAGGCAAAAATATGGAAACTTGCAGAGAACTTGTTTTAAAGTACTTATAGTAGTTAAAAAAAGTTGGCTTTTGTGAGTAATGAACAGGCTTGGAATATAGGTTATATTTGGGTTTAGAAGTCGTGCAATACAACATTTATTTCTTATTTGCACTTTAATGTTAATGTCATCACACTGATCAGGATATAGTGAAATTTTCTTGTCCATGTTTATTGCTATTTTTCTCAAATGCATAGTTTGGTGAACTAAATCCTCGGGAAGCTCCTCTCAGCAAACAGGTATGTTTTTTGGTGCTATAATTTATGTTTGATTATATGACTTAGTTATATCCTAGTGTCTTTTGTTTTTTTAATCTCTGCAATATAGTACTATGTGAGCCGGGTACAATCACATTCATGTTTTTAGTAAATATTTACAAGGCATGCAAACACATACAAGCATAAGCAATTTTTTCCCTAGGTTTGTTTAATTTATGGTAAACATACATGTATGACCTCTATTTTGATGAAATTGTTTTAATTTTTGTATGCCAACAAATCTCTAGCGTTTATGTCATGGGAAGGTGATAATATTTCATTTACTCTATAATCTGATTTTTGTTTCTTACTTGGCTTTTATGGAGTCTTGTTTAGAGCCTGCTCCATTTAAAGCCTAATATAGGTGGAAATTTCTCACAAATAGGTGCACTACCCTTTTGACCTACAAGATGCTCCTTGAATCGATGAATACCACTACGCTTGAACAATTTAGCACAATATATGCACTTCAAGTGCACTCTTTCCCCAACCTTGAATTTTCTTTGTCTAGACCCCTTAGTTATGACACATAGTAGCCATCCATGCAGAAACAAGTAAACAAAGTTTTACTGTTAATATCCCACCTTCAATGTGCATAACTGATTTACTTATGACACTCCTTTTTATGTTTATTTCTTAATTTCAATTATTACATTTGATGTTAATGTTACATTTTGTTAATAATTATATTAATTAATTAAAAAATACATTTTTGATTGATAGACACAACAAACATTTGGTTTTGTCAATTTGGGAGTTTCTATCAAACCAAACAATTTAAGAGTTGGTATTTGCAATGAGAAGTGTGGTTGTTCTCTTCCATGCCTTTGTGATATGTTTTGTATTTGTAAAAGAGGAAATAGTAGTTAATGAGTTACTGTTTATAGCTTTATGTCCAATTGACATTTTTCGTATATTAGAGGAGTTAAATTCTTATGCAATGTTAGCTCAAACTGCGAATCTTAGACATCTCTTGGTTTGTTTTAGGTGAAAACTAGATATAATTTGTTTTATGTTAGAGAATGGAGATAGAATGTTGCTTTGGAAATGTAGGAGGCTTCTTCGTGTAAAACGATGCAATCTCTTTATTGTATGTTTTGTTATCCTCTTTTCTCGAAAATTTTCAGGGAGAAAAATCTGCAAGAGTTGTGAACAATGTTTTGGCACTCAAATCCTATTATGAATGGAAGCATAGTGGTGGAAATGGAATATGAAAATTTGGGGGAACTGTAAAACCTACCATGTCCATAAAAGCATTTGCAAGGAAAAATGCACAACCATTAATGAATTCTCTGTCAAGGAACTCATCAATGAATGAGAAATCATTGGACACCCCGTACGCTAAGCTCAACTATAAGAAAATGGTTAAGTACTTTAAAAAGTTTTGCCCCACGTAGATATAAGTGACAATTACTAAGTTTAAAATCTTTATAATTTTGGCAGTCAGTGATTCCATAAATCTGCTTGTTCGAGCTTTATTGGTAGACAAGAAGTCGGACTAAGTTGCAAAGGTAAGAGATTATGCACCTGTTATATTTTCTAATATTATGAATTGCATCTAATCAAGATAGGTAATTAAGATTTTTGTATAGTACCAAACTCCATTATTATATGAAATTAACAAAAAAGCATAGTATCATTAGAAATTGACAAATTGTCTCATCCCCACTCCCTAATGAAGATATTTGCATTGTGTTGTAACTCCATAGTTCTTATATTTTAGTGTGAATAAGTGTTACAACAAATATAATTTGTGTTTGTGTCTTTTTCTGCTTACAATAGATGGTAAAATTGGTTCTAAGCAAGCTTGTTGAGGAGTTTGAACATCGGATTGCAAGCAACTTGTCCTGATGCTCCTCTAAAGTCAATTGTTAAATCAAGGGTTATTTATTTGGGATTGTGTAGAAAGCTTGAGTTTTAATGTAAGAGACTCTTGTTCTACATTGTAAAGAAGATCACGCAACCAACTCGACATTGAATTTGACAGCATCTGTGTACGATTCGTAGTGCTTTAATGTTTTTCCTTAGGTTTTGTATTTTATCTGTAGAGATCATGTTTTGTGATGTTTGACTGACCAAGATGACAATTTTAGAACAATATTGTATAGAGTTTGTTAATTAGCATATGCTCTACTTACATTAAACATCTATTTTACTATTTATATATATTCTTGTTTGTTGTGTTTACTTATTTCGTCTATCTTGGCTAATTCCTTTGTCTTCTCACCTCTCAACTTGTGTGTTTGTCCTAAAATAGTTTTGATGATTTTTATTGTTTGGAAAATGCTAGGAGAGCTAATGTTATGGCTTTCAGGTCCTATACATGAATCATCAATTTGGATTTCTCCTTTTAAAAGGGGTATCTGAGCTTCCAATTGAAGCATTAAGATGGTAATTTTGTGTTGGATTTGGATCAAGAGTGGTGACTGCTTTGAGAGGACGTATTTGGGAACACCATAAAGATTTCATGCATTTAATTAAACAAACTCAAAAAAATTGAAGAAAAATGACAATTGATCATGAAAATTTAACTACAATGTGTTTATGAAAGTTGATACAGGTTTCCATAAAAGACAACAAATAATATTGAAAAGAAAAAGGAAAAAGGTATAGGATATTATCAATTCAAAAGAGTACAATTGAACTTTATAAAGAATTTAATAAAAAAAATAACAACTTTATACGGTTCAGCCAAATACACTCTGAAGTGCTCCGTAAGCTACAATTGGCAAAGTAAACATTCATGTCGCAAGAAGAATGTTACTTGGTTATGAGATGGAGAAAATCCACATGATATTGAATATGTACATTGTAATTATACAAAATCATCCAAATATGTATATTATCAAAACTAAATACAAAACACGTTACATACATGAGCAGGATTTTTGAACAGATTAGTTAGACTTTGAACATTTTCCTCTTTCATGTAGTACTTTTGTATTAGGTCTAGATGTTGTCCATATAGAAAATGTTGAAAGACATAATGTAGACATTCGGGTTCTATGAAATGAAATGACGAAAAAATTGGTTTTAAAATATTGTGGTGTTTCTTATGGTGCTTTATAAGTAAATTATGATACTATGTCATGTGAAGTGAATGTAGTGAGTAATTGTAGCTCACCCTTATCGTAGGATATGTACTGGATGACTTCCAGGAGTCCCGGCGTATACCCTGCGGTAAGGGGGCGCTATAGTTCCAAAATATGAGTAGCACGTTTGGATTTTCCTACTGGAAACGCCTTACTGGATTGTTTTCCAAGAACACATCCCTCACTCATACATCTTTTCTAAAGGTGCAATTCTAGTACCTTAGGTGCCACAACTCGTTATCCCCAGCTACTTTGCTTACTATGGCTACATGTTCTCAAAAATTAAGAAGGAACATTCGGTTTGGTGTCATTTGTGCAACTGCAAGAATTTCACCAGTAGCTTTCTCCTTTACCACACATTTATTATTATCAAATAATATGAATATTCGGATTCAATCAATTGTCCCACGCTTATGAGATTACGAGCCAAACATGGAGCAAAATGTACATTCTTAATGAATTTTGTGCGGTTACCTAATCCAATAGTCGCAGTACCTCGTCCTTCAATCTGAAGTTGCTTGTTGTCCCTGAGATAAACCAATGATTTTATTGATTCATCAAGGTCTCTAAACTTAGATTTGTCACCTGTCATATGGTGCGAGCAGTCGCTATTGAGGTACCACAGTTCTTTGCTAGATCTCGTCAATGTTTGTGAAGCCATGAACAAGTAGTCATCTTGTTCATCTCCTTCTTCTGCAAACTTGGCTTCCTCCAGTTTAGACCAACAAAATCTGTATGTATGGGCGTACTTATTGCAATAAAAGCAGTGGAGAGAACTGTTACGTCCTCGTCTTTGTTCTTGATAGTTTCCTTTACCCCTTGCTCTCACGGGCTAAATAGAGGAATATGGCTCCCCTTTTGTCTGAAACGCCTTTTCTTCTTCTCCAGCAGATGACCTGTTAATTCTTACTTCGTGGGCTTGTAAAGACCCCATTAGTTCATTAAACGAAAAAATTGATAAACCCTTAGACTCTTCAATAACCGCAACCACATGATCAAATCTAGGAGTTAGAACTTCTTAGAACTTTAGCCACCACAATTTCATCACTAATTTTATCTCCATACAAACGCATTTGGCTCACAACTGTAGAAATATTTGCCAAATATTCTTGAACTGACTTTTTGTTCTTCATGCAAAATGTAATACCTCAGATCACCTGCTTATAAATATTGTCCGTTTTGGGTCTTGGCCCAGCCAAGCCCTCACGGTTTTGCTTTTCCCAAAACCTTCATAAGAAGTCACCCATCCTAAAACTACTCTCACCCAAGCACATTTAACCTCGGAGTTCTGATGGGATCCGGTGCATTAGGCCATAGAAAACGCGTCTTTAAGGGAGAGGTATCCGTACCCTTATAAGGCGTACTTCGTTCTCCTCTCCAATTGATGTGGAATCTCACACTCTCCACTCTCCTTAGGATCCTGCCCTCTTTGGGGCCCAGCCGAGCTGGTACAACGGTTTGGGTACTGGTTGTGATACCACTTGTAATAGCCTAAATCACCTGTTTATAGATATTGCCCGCTTTGGGTCTTGGCCCAGCCAAGCCCTCACGATTTTGCTTTTCCCGAGGCCTTCCCAGGAGGTCACCTATCCTAGAACTACTCTCATCGAAGCACATTTAACCTCGGAGTTACAATGCGATCTGGTTCATTAGACTATGAAAAACATGATATCAGAGCCGGTACCCAAACCGTTGTGTCAACTAGGCTGGACCTCAAAGATGGTTGGGCCCTAAGGGGGGTGGAGAGTGTGAGATTCCACATCGGTTGGAGAGGGAACGAAGTACGCCTTATAAGGGTACGAATATCTTTCCTTTACAGACGCGTTTTTCATGACCTAATGCATCGGATCCATCGGAATTCTGAGGTTAAATGTGCTTGGGTGAAAATAGTACTAGGATGGGTGACTTCCTAGGAAGGCCTCGGGAAAGCTAAGTCAAGGCTCAAAGCGGACAATATCTATAAGCAGGTGATCTGGGATGTTACATAATAGTTTCAAAATCCCTCCTAAGTGATTGCAATTTAACTGAAATTACCTTTTTGGATCCTTGATACTTGGTTTTCAAAATCGACCTTGCTTGCTTTGCGGTTGTAGCTGCAATTATCCTTGAGAAAATGGCCTCATTTGTTGCCTGCTGAATAAAAAAGAGGGCCTTTGCATCGCTCTTCAAATTGTCCTTACGAGAAGTATCGTCATCGCTTGTTTCCACATGGCCAGACTCAACAAAGTCCCAAAGATCGTAGGACTTAAACAGTGTTTTCATCATCCTAATACTCCAGATTTCGTACGAGTCACCTTTAAAAATAGGCATTTGCTGTTGCGATACATTGAGAGAACTTGTACTTGCTGTCATTTTGTTTGACAAAAATCATAATACCCAGCAGAATGAACTGGCTCTGATATCAAACCTTAGAAATTAACAAACAAAAAGATGAACAGTGACTTAGAAATGCACAAACAAAACAATGAAAATCAACTTTTTTTGAGTCTACAACTCAAGTGTAAATAAACCCAGAAATGAGCCTATAAATAGGCTGTACGAGACAAACATTACAACACCAGTTTAATAATAGGAAACTAAGAGGACTCTCAACATAAACAAAAGAAAGTAGAAAGACTGTCAACATAAACCGATGGAAACTAGAAGGACTCCACTTCTATTTTGCTACTTAATAAACCAAAACAGCAACTATAACTGAAAAATTCAAATGACTTCCAACAGAAGGCCTGAAAAGTGGAATTGAAGAAAAAGTGAAGGTTCAGTTCATATATTGTCATCACCATTTCCTGTTGGACACTTTTTTTTTTTCCATTACTTTGAACAGGCATGAAAAGCTGAAGGAACGTGTCAAGTCATTCAAGCCTCAGATGGTGTTGGCTCCATCTAAGGTTTCACCAGTAATCTGCTGACATTTCTTCTAGTTATGTTCTGCTAAGAAGTTGCGTCTAATATCGTTATTCATTTCATTTGCGTGTTTTTATCTGGTGTAGACTGTGGGGTTCATGATGGCTAAGACTGATCTCTCCATTTCAGAAGGCAATGTAAGTGCTCCTCTTCATGTGGTTTTCAATTCAACAGACTTTATGGGGTACTTATTTTCTCTCCTCTATCCGTAACAGTTGTTAAGAATAAACAGTTTTAGAAATTTAGACCATTAGTAGGGTAGGAGCAAACCTCCATAAAGTTGATTCTTGTTGATGATATTATACAGGTAGTCTCAAGAAAATTTTAAAGTACAAATTAAAGCTGAAACATAGAGATTATACTCGATATAATCTTGAGTACTTCTAAATAAAGCTCTCAAGAAACGAGCCACATGAAGATGGCGGACCATAACGTTCAGTTTAATCTCATATCAAGGCAGTCTTGATTAAAACTTCATTGGCATTTATACTGCTTTACAGATTGGAATATCAAATTAGTTGTTCTAAGTGTTGACCTGACACCTTTTCAGGTTCTACAGTATAATTGCACGAGGAGACACTGTGAATGTAATTGGTGAATTTGATGATCAGGGAAAGTGTGGTGTGAACTCTAAGATTAATCTTTTAATTGTTCACCCAGATGTCCTAGTTGCTGGAACCCCGGGTAATACATTATTTTTGGAATCTTATTATTGTTTATCACAGATTATTCCAATACCTGTTGAGCTACTGCTACTAGGTCTATTTTATGTGCATTCATTCTACTGTAGTACCTCCTTATGTACAGAATATTGTCAGGTTGTCGGTAGTTTCAGTTGCTCCAGGCGGAGTGTCCTGAATGAGAGAATGAAAATCGGTGAACACTCAATTCCAGCATTGTTCGGTACATGGCTGCACCAAGTTTTTCAGGTTTTGAGGATTTAAAGACCTTTTCTGCTCTAATATCAAAATTCTTCGTGTAGAACATTGCTGTGACTCATCAGAATTGTGTATCTTCATGATATTTTGAACCTTTTCCACTTCTAGACAGGGCTTATGAGGAAGAATCCTACATTAGACTTCTTGGAGGAATATGCTAGAATAGTTCTCCAGAAAAATATTTATAGTTTATATGCATGCGAAGGTAATTATAAGTAAATCTAATTTTTGATTATAGCTTTGCCCTTTGCTTCATCAATCCATTACACTTATCAAAGAAAACATGACTCTCGTTATGTTTCATATTAGTTTTAAGTTCTTGCTTTTCAGTATGTGCAATTTTCAGTCCATGAAAAGGATTTACTGAAGATCCTATTTGAAGCTATCCCAAAATTATTAGATTGGATTCTCCGGTTCAAAAAAGCCGAGTTGCACTGGTATCTCATTACTGCTCTTATGGATTTCACTCTTGTTATGTCACACATTGATTCTGCGAGATCTTAAATCATTGCCAAGCATTGAGATACACATTTTTAATGGAGCACAAACTTGTTTTCTCCAATAAAAGAGGACGATGGGGACTTCACTCAAGTTACAACTCACAAGAAAGATATCAGCGGCATACTTGTCATTAGATTAGAACTAAATATAATAAACTTGTTTTAGTATTGTACCTGGGGAAGATGACTGGGAATCCTAACCTCATATATGCAAGTTCAGTCCAGGGAAGGGGCTATCTCGTATCAGAGCTAAGTACTCCAGCTCCAACATTAATCGGGAACAGCAAGCACACGTTTTAAAAAACTTTCATTGAGCTTTAATTAATGAAGAACACATTAAAACATACGATAGCTCTCTTCTTCAATGTTTTAAGCTCCCGACATCCCTGTCTTACGTTTGCCAATTTGTAGTGTAAGTACTCTGTTTTTGGTTACGTTAATGGTGGCCAGAGCCAGCTCGATCAGATTGAAATAAGTAAACTTGGTTAAAAACAACAAGCACAAGTGGACAAAGGCAAGTCAAATCAACATAATGAAAATGTTCATTACAATGTAATTGATTACAAATATATAAAAACTGAGAAAGGGATCGACAGAACATAAAGATATCGTTCTTGTAGTCTTGCATTGACTATAATATAACTAAGGTAGGTACCTCCGTTACTGCTCTTCTTTCTTCTTAATTTGTACAGTTGAGATGTGGTTTTCCTCCACTACTTTCTTTGTTTTCCTCTTCCTCCAGGAACGACTTATGTTCTTCTTCTTCA
>JANKYE010000224.1:10437567-10447979 GCA_032467995.1 Erythroxylum dillonii
AAAAATTTTGAAAAACGAGGGGAAAAAAGAGGTATGAAGGAGGGAGGGAAATTTTGAAAATTTTGCAAAAAAGTTCATCAATTTTTTAAAATTTTCGGTACCAGCCGGTATTTGACCAGTATGTTGAATATCGGCCAGTACCGGCCGTTACTGACTCAATTGGTCGGTATCGACTGGTATTTTTCGCCGATACTGACTATACCCGTACCGGTACCAGTTTCCGACAGGAACGGAACGTACCGGTATCGGTTTTCGAAAGGAACGGAACGTACCGGCCGATATGGTACGAAATTCAAACCATTGATAGATAGGTCAGGCGTAAATCTTTTCTTTTTTTTTTCTCGCGAGATGTTCTAGAAGGGTTCCAATTATAAGAATACATTTTTAAATTATCTACTCTTAGATTAATTTTTGTTCGAGTCGGATAGGTTCCTTGAAGGAGGCAAAGCTCTAGCCTTAAGTTTTTTTTATTACATTAGGTATCTCAACTTAGTCAGACTAATCCTAAGCCACTAAGACCCTACCCCAAGAGCCCTAGATGATATAAATCTGGAACCTCAAGATCTCTTAGGTTTCTACGTAGCATGTACATTTCTGCACATAAGGAGTCATCACATACTTAATTGGTCAACTGCTGATTGATCACTATCCTCCCTGCTCAGTACCAAGTTTCCAGCAGCATCGGATTCCCTAGTAGCTTCAATTTCCACATTGCCGCTGAAAGCGAGGCGTCCGTAATTAATTCAATGAAGGAACTTTATCCAGGGACTAAAAGATTATTAATTAGGAAAATATCTCATTTTTTCTCTTTTGTAACATGTACATTTTTGCTTAGAAGGAGCCGTTACATACTTAATTGGTTAACTGCTGATTGATCATTCGTCCCTTATTCAGTACCAAGTTTCAGCAGCCTTTGAATTTCTTAGTAGCTTCAACTTCTACGTTGTCTCTGGAAGTGAAGCGTCTGTAATTAATCTAATAAAGGAACTTTATCCGAGGACTAAAAAATCATCAATTAAAAAAATATCTTTTTTTTCCTCTCGTGACATAGCCCAAACTCAAAACCTCCTGTTGCGAGGGTCTTAGCGGTGAGGAGTGTATATCAGTTAGCCACTCGTTGTTGTCGGTCAGGCGTAAATCTTGACCGTACGTAGCGATGAAGTGAGACAAAAAAATTGCAAACAAGATGGTCCGGTGCCATTTTATCGCTCAGAAAAAGAAAAAGGTTATTTTATTATTTACGGATTTGGTGAGCTCGTGATCATAAGAAGTTGGAAATCATGCCGTATTAGTGAGGCGTGGATAAGCATGAGCGGTAAGAATTATCTCATACTACGTCATCAAACCTAATTTCTTTGTTCTAATCGGCCTGCTTATCTTCTTCTTTTGCATTTATGATGGCCGGAAAAGCTATCTCTCTCTAAACTTCGAAAGCCCAAAGTGACTTGAAGGCTGAAGCCTTAATATGATAAAAGTTATGAAACAGCACGAACACTAGTGCGGACAAAATGATCAAAACAACCGCCCTAACCTTCTTAGCCATAGCAATCCCATTCTTCTTCCTTCTCTCTCCTACTCCACCAAAATATTACTATCACAACCTCTTCATATCCAATTCACTCTCCGATAATGCCTCCGTATCAGAGCACCTGTATATACTCACCCAACGTCCCCATGTGGCCGGCACCGAAGCCAACGCTGAAGCTGCAAACTACGTTCTAGCTACTCTCACTGCCTATGGCATTAAATCATACATCACCTCCTATGATGTTTCATTGACTTATCCTGTTTCTCGTTATTTGACACTAGAACGGCCAGACTCTGACCAGCCCATCACGTTCAATCTCCAGCAGGAAATTTATGACGGTGACCCATATGCAGATGTGGCCGGAGAAGTTCTACCAACTTTTCACGCATATGCAAAGTCAGGTAACGTGAAAGGACCTGTGGCTTATGTGAACTATGGACGCGTAGAGGACTTTACAAAATTGAAAGATATGAGGGTGAACTTAACTGGGACAATTGCGTTGGCAAGATATGGAAAAATTTACAGAGGAGACATTGTGCATAATGCTCATGAGGCAGGTGCTATAGGCGTTATTATCTATACGGATAGGAAAGACTTTGGAGGTGGAACAAAAGCTGAAGGGTGGTTTCCGGAGGCGAGATGGATGCCGCCAAGCGGTGTTCAGGTAGGATCGGTTTATGATGGCAACGGTGACCCCACAACCCCAGGATGGCCGAGTATTACAGGATGTGAGAGGTTAACAGAAAACCAAGTAGATAAGGGAGGGTATGTTCCACTGATACCTTCTTTGCCCGTATCAGGAGATGACGGTGAAGCGATCTTGAAGGAAATTGGCGGACAAGTTGCGGACGAAGAGTGGCAAGGAAGTGAAGATGCTCCAATTTACAGGGTCGGACCAGGTCCAGGAGTTGTCAATCTCAGTTACACCGTAAGTAGTTGACACATGACATAATTAAGCTGAGTATAGAGATATGCCAAAGTCAACTGCTAAATATAAAAAATTCCGGTTCTTATTGCTGCAACATAACCTGCGTTTTGCATTTAATTTCAGGGAAAGCAAGTTATAAGATCTATTCAGAATGTAATTGCAGTAATAGAAGGCACAGAAGAGCCTGATAGGTGAGAGAAGTTGGAATATAAGCCTATCTGAGTGAGAACCTTCAAGACATCAAATTGAGATTCACAACTTTGTGATCTTAAATTTCAGATTTGTCCTTCTGGGGAATCATCGGGATGCATGGACATTTGGAGCTGTTGATCCCAACAGTGGCACGGCAGTGCTCTTAGAGGTAGTTAGGAGACATCGGATCTGCCATACATAAAAACATCAGTCTTGAGCATGTCAGAATCAGTTTTCATACTGCTTTTCTATTTTACTTGATAGATTGCGCAGAGACTGAAAAAGCTGCAGAAAAGAGGGTGGAGACCTCGAAGAACAATTGTGTTGTGCAATTGGGATGCTGAGGAGTATGGCCTGGTCTTTAACCCCGACACTCTCCTTTTACATTCCCTCTTTTCCCCATTGTTAGGGGAATATTAACTCGTTGCTGTTTGCAGATAGGGTCAACTGAATGGGTAGAAGACAACAGAGAAATGCTTTCTTTAAGGGCAGTTGCTTACTTGAATGTTGACATTGCAGTATCCGGACCAGGATTCCATGTTTCTGCAACTCCCCAACTCGATGAACTCATCAAAGAGGCTACCCAACAGGTACTAAATGTAAATTAGGAGTAGACAAAATGAGTGAAGAAACATTTAAAAGACCCTAGAGAGGTATCGCATAGACAATTAGGTATACTTTCGTGGAATTCCCCCAACCATCTCAATCAATATTTCTTCACTTTGAAGGTTCAAGATCCAGATAACTCGTCACAAACCATTTATGAAGAATGGGTCGGTCGTACCAGCTATGCTGAGGTAAGTATGAAACTAGTTGTTACCTTCCTGATGAATTTTTAAGGAAAACTTTTAGAAAGATGGCGTCCAATTAAGCATAAAACTAGCCATTAAACAAATTTATTGTCAAGAAACTTTGACAAGCAAAATGATGGCTTTCATTCTCAAGATAATAATAGTGAGACTATATGTGATCCTCATGAATCTACTTTGTAATGAAGATTGGGAGATTAGGTGGTGCTGGATCCGATTATGCAGCTTTCGTGCAACATATTGGCATTGCATCGTCTGACATGTTTTATGGGAGAGGAGGTAACCAATAAATTTCAAAGCTCATTTCCATCATCTTCTTTTTCACTCAACTCCTTCAAAGACATGCAGATTGATGACAACATGAAAAACTTTTCCGCTTGAACGTCATTTAGTAAGACATGGATAAGTTACAATTTTATTTTCAAATAGTTGAATATAAGCTTTAGATGAATCGAGATATTTTTCGGTGTAAAAATCAAGTATTTGGCATTTCCATCTCCATAACATGAACAGTATGGCATATATGTAATGAGAGATTCAAGTAAGACCTTAGAAATCCTGTCCCTGCAAAGGAACATGCATCCTGAAAATGGCATTTGCTGAATAAAACTTATCAACCAGGAATCAGACTATGCCATGTTAGTAGAGCTCAGGAACTACAATCCTACCAAGTCGCTGGCAAAGCAAAAGAGTATGATATTGGAAACAGTTTACTATGAGCTCAATCACACAACTCAGCAGCAAAAACTAAAGAATCTTTAAAAGATTAACTGAAAACATAATTCTCAAACCATCATGCCACAATATAGTTCAAAGAAGTCAACTGTAATTACACCCCAGATATGTAATATTTTACATTGCTTCACCTCATATTCCTTACTGCTAGAAATCGGTGGCTACAGATTATCCAGTATACCACTCAATGTACGATGATTTCATATGGATGAAAAACTTTGGAGATCACATGTTTCAAAGACATATTGCAGGTTCGTCTAGATAACTCATCAAACAGATAAGACATTGTTCTTTCTCTCTTGTCATTGCTCTTTAATTGTGAAGTATGTCATCGGATAGATCAATGCTTGACAGAACTACTACGAATTATTCAAGAATTTGTATCAAGGACCCAAAAGAGTCACAAAAGAACAGATCAACCTGAAATTCACTATGGATATTGCCACATAATTTTGCTATTCTGTAACAACGATAGAAAATGCCAATATTCAATCTATGGAACTTTTTAATGTTATACTTATTCTCCCCAGTTTCTTACATTTGTTCACCTCTAAAAGCAGTAGCTAGCATCTGGGGCTTGGTAGCTCTTCGGTTAGCAGATGACGAGATCTTACCCTTTAATTATCTGTCATATGCTTACGAGCTCCAGGTGTGTCTATGTTGAACTGATATATAATGCTAAATGCAAGTGACTTGACACGGTAATGGTAAATTTAATGCAAGTAATAACTGATGTCTGACAGAAATATGGGAAGGAATTGGAAACCGAAGTCTTGAATAAGAACATAAACCTTATTCCATTATTCAACTCCCTTGAGGTGCTAAAAGAGGCAGCCACCAAAATAAATGAAGAGAGAAAGGTACCAAAATCTTTTCGAAATATAAATATATTCAAAATTTGCAATGGTTATAAAGTCAAGTAATTGATGTATAATCTGACAGGCAATCGAGAAAAGCAGAGGTTGTTCATCAACATTGAAGAAAGACGAAGCAAAAGTGAGGCAACTAAACGACAGACTAATGATGGCAGAACGAGCATTTACAGATAGAGATGGACTCTCCGAGAGGCAATGGTACAAGCATTTGGTATTTTCCACTCACTCGAGTCCCTGGACTAAGTTATTCTGGTATTTTTATGTTTCTTCCACTCACTCAAATCAAATCCCTGGACTGAGTTATTCTGGTATTTTTATGTTTCTTAGAGAAATGTCATAAAGACCAAAATGCAAAAGAAACCAACTAAATGATTCTGCTATCATAACAACTGTAAAGAGAGTTGAGATAGTAACATTTTGTGCATTGCAGATATATGCACCAGCAAAGCATAATGACTATGGATCGAAGGCCTTCCCTGGAATAGACGATGCCATCAGAAAGGCAGAGAATCTAAAAACTGCAGAGTCATGGCAATTCGTACAACATGAAGTTTGGAGAGTCTCTAGAGCTCTCAGACATGTTTCACTAGTCCTCAAAGGTGAACTAACATGAAAAAAAAAATCGTCTTTTTGTACATCTCTAGACTAGCCAGCAGTATCATGGGGTCTTATTGAAATTCATTGCTAGTGAGAGAACCCAAACAACTGTTATAATTCATCTTTCAGCACCGCACCGCTATATTTTCAGCATGATTATCTATAGAGCAAAGTAAATGTGCCAACTATAGAGCAAAGTAAATGTGCTAAGAAGACATGACTGCTAAAGACCTTAAATCACTTTACAGATCACATTAACTGTAACTTCAGTTAGACACTATGCCCCTGTTAAATCCTTTGTAACCTCCCACGTTATCTTGCCTTTCTAATGCATCCAATCATATTCATATTCGATCACTTTCATTTGATTATTAATGCTAAATAATATCCAATCTGGAAGTGCTTTGTAGTGTAAGCTCCACATGAATAAATTTAGACCGAACTCATACTTTAACCACTGCATTTTCCTTTATGGCTAATTTCCTGCACATTGTCTATCTATACTAACTTGCACTTTACTCTCTTGCTATTTATGCTTCATCTAAAACTAAATTGAGGGAGCATGATCAGAAAATAAATTTTGATATGAACAATTACAAGGTAAAGATTTTTTTCAAAGTTACCACCTCAGATTTTCAGACATCAAAGCCTAATTTCCAATTTTCTAATCTCTCGTAAACTCTTTCACATATGATTTTAATTAATCGAGTTTCATCACCACCGGCTATTTAATCAAGTATATAATAAGAAGCAAACTAAGGGTGTGCCTCGGAGCAATTGGTAAAATTGTTCATTTGTAACTGTAAAGTCACACCTTCAAGTAACAAAAATAGTCTTTTTATAAAAATATAAAAGTAAGGATGAGTATATTATCACTTTTCTCAAACTCGCGTAACTTTAAGTTACGTTGACTTTTATAATATAAAAAAATTGAGCCCAAATTTATTTCACCTGTTTATTGGGAATAACATAATAATTTCTTTAATTGAATGGATTTTTCAAGCTATAATGGAAACGAAACTAGTCCAAAGAATTTTAACTGAAAGCAAAACACCAAAAAAAAAGTTTAATTCTAAAGTTTGAAGAATTCATTTGCATAACCAAAAGATTTCTCTAAAATACTATGTATGCTCGTAGCACTGACAACATGCAGGTACGGTCAACTTAAATTACACACCAAGATAGCAAACTGAATGTAGATAGTGAGATAGTGACCCTAATCCGCTTTCTAAAGATTGCATACAGAAACATCACAACAATTTACGTCAAAAGCCACACCACCAAGGATTAGCAGATACGGCATAAAAAAAATTTAGACATACAATGTTCATTTTGAATTAAACATCTAGCATGAGCTCAAACTCAAGGAGTGTTTTTCTCATCTATGAAAAACTTGTTGCCATATACTTCAGGGGATTTTCAATAACATATATAAGTTCAACAGTTATAAGATGAAACACTAATAATTACTATACCACTGAAAGATGGAATTTAAGTAAGCAATCCATCAGTCCAATAATAGGGACTTCCTCCAAATCCACTCGGCAATATGACCAGAAAGAGGCAGAGAGAGAGAGACAACATATATACTCATTGACGCAACCCTTCACTCATTCACAGCAACGCAAGCAGCTGGTGGCAGCCCATTGGCACGGTAGCTAGGCATCTTCGGTGGAAAAAATAGCTCATTGGCACAGTTGCTAGGCACCTTTGGTAGGGAAAAACAACCCGTTAACTCACCTTCGGTGGGCAAAACAGTGTGTGTGAGAGTTATATGTATAAGACCATCTAAGTTAGATGAGATCTTATAACCCCTCACTTAGAATATTAAAACTAATGTCTTCCTTTAATATGACGAGAACCAGAGTTCTTTTAAAGTTAAGGTTGTTAGGAAAACCCAAGTCCGCTTTACACAGATATATTTGAACTATAGAAATAGGATTTTCGGATTAATGGGCCAGTTTTAACTAGAAGCGTTGGCTTGTTGGGAAAACCTAAGATCAACGTGCACAGAGGCAAAGTTGGGTAGTGAACATTAGATGTACACATGTTAAGAGTTGATAGCCCAATAAGTGTGCATACATCAACAGTTGATAGCACTATATTCGATAGTTGCATGGGAGATGCAATTGGTATGATCAATACCTACCGATTTAACTAAGGTGACTTGTTTGGCAAACCCAAGGTCATTATTAGGAATATTGGATATCGACCCACTAGGAGAATTTCTCCACTAGTTCTCTCGGATTTATATTGAGGAGTATGAATTCGTGAAAAATAGTGGGAGCCATAATGCGTGTTGTTAAAGTCCTTATAGACATACATTTAAGTACATTCTAATTTTTCTCTCTTTAACGAAAGGTTGCTTTTGCTCAAGTCAACACTGTGAGTACTAATGTGAATCTAAGATCATTAATGGAAGCTAACAAGTTGACTAAACCAAACTTCTTTGATTGGCTCAGGAAATTGAGAATAGTTCTCAAGTCTTAGAAGCTCGGTTATGTTTTGGAAGAACCACTTCCCGATCCCCCTAAGGACATATAGGAAGCTTCTCGATGATAGCAAGATGGCTAGTTGTATTATGCTAGCCACTATGTCATCGGAGCTATAAAAGCAGCAGAGGCTATGGATGCTCATACCATAGTCTATTATCTTAGGGAGTTCTTTGATGAGCAAGCAATGTCCAAAAGATTCGAGACTTCACGATTGCTCTTCATCTCCATAATGGTTGAGGGGACATCTCCATTGCAGTACGCACTAAAGATGAATGGCTACATCGAGCGGTTGGCCTCCTTGGGTTTTGTTTTGGATTATGAATTAAGTATTGACTTAATTCTGACGAGTTTAACTGATAATTACTCACAATTTTTACTTTAACTATCTGATGAACAATATATCTACCATAATTCCCAAGTTGTTCAACATGCTCAAGTCAGTTGAGCCATCTAACCACAAAGACAAGGTTGTGATGCTGGTGGAATCCTCTCGTTCAAAGAAAAAGAGCCAAAAGAAGAAGAAGTCTGCAGGGCCTAAAGGAGGTGTCAAGAAAGCAAAGAAGACTGCCTCGAATGGAGCTACTTCCACTATGGCAAGGATAGCCACTGGAAGAGAAACTGTAAAGCTTATCTAGAGTGCTTAAAGTAGAAGAAGGCATTTTATGACTTTTAGACCTAATACATACTGATGTATGTGGTCTGATATCCATACATGCCAAAGGTAGTTTCGTATACTTCATTACCTTTATCGATGATCATTCTAAATATGAATATGTGTTTCTTAATAGATACAAGCCTAAATCTTTTGAAAGGTTCAAAGAATTCAGAAATGAAGTTGAAAAACAACTTGGGATAAGTATTAAATCACTTCGATTGGATCGAGGTGGTGAATACTTAAGCCAAGAGTTCTTGGATTATCTCAAGGATAATGGAATATTGTCCCAGTGGACTCCACCTTATACCTCATAACACAATGGTGTGACTGAGAGGAGAAACCAAATTTTGTTAGATATGGTGAGGTTTATAATGGGTTTAGCAAATTTACCAAAATCCTTTTGGGGGTATGCACTCGAAACTTCTATTTATGTATTAAACAGAGTCTCATCCAAGTCAGTTGACGTTGCTCCATATGAGATATGGACTAACAAAAAAGCTTATCTTTTTCATATGAAAGTTTGAGGTTGTCCTGCTTATGTGAAGCAGATTCAGTAAGATAAGCTTGAAGCTAAATCTGACAACTGTCTATTTGTAGGATATCCTAAGAAAACTATAGGATATCAGTTTTACCATGTTTCGAAACAAAAAGATGTTTGTCTCAAAACAGGTTGTCTTTTTAGAGAAAGATTTTCTTTTAAGAGAAGACAGTGGGAGCAAAATTGAACTGGTGGATGTTCAAGATACTCAAACAGATTCAGATCAACTACCAGGACCTAAGACTATTATTCATGAAGATAAAATAATAGTTCAACCTTCTGACACATAAGAAGTTCGTAAGTTAAGTAGGATAAGTCATGTTCCTGAGAGACACGGATTTCTCATAAGTGAACTTAACGACGTATTACTCATAGAAGATGATGAGCCTACTACCTATGAAGAAGTTTTGAAGAGTTCAGAATCTGACAAATGGCTTCAAGTTTTGAAATCTGAAATAGATTCCATGTATAAAAACCAAGTATGGACTTTGGTTACACCACCCGAAGGGTTAAAACCCATAGGGTGCAAATGAGTTTTCAAGAAGAAAACTGACATGGAGGGTAATGTAGTTACCCATAAAGCTAGGCTTGTAGCTAAAGTTATCGTCAAAGGCAAGGTGTTGACTATGATAAAACGTTTAGCCCAGTAACTATGCTTAAATCCATTAGAATACTCCTAGTCATTGCTACTCATTATGATTATGAGATATGGCAAATGGATTTGAAGACGACTTTCTTTAATGGAAACCTAATCGAGGATGTGTATATGACACAACTTGATAGTTTCATATCCATGAATGGAGAAAAGGTATGCAAGCTTTAGAAATTAATTTATAGATTGAAGCAAGCATCTAGGAGTTGGAATATTCGATTTGATGAGACAATCAAAAAGCTTGGTTTCTCACAAAATTTGGATGAGTCGTGTGTATATAAGAAAGTTAGTGGGAGTGCAACCGTGTTCTTTGTATTGTATGTAGATGGCATGTTACTAATAGGAATCGATGTCACTACTTTGCAATCAATCAAAATTTGGTTAGCTAAGAACTTCTCTATGAAAGAT
>JANKYE010000224.1:10492843-10503912 GCA_032467995.1 Erythroxylum dillonii
CGCCTCCGATTTCGAGCTGTAGCTCCTATGGCTCTTACCTGTGTTCTTCATTGCCTCTCACTCAATCCTCTCAGTGTCGCCTTGACAAAATGTGCAACTGTTTGGCCGTGACAGTAAGAGGATAGAACGAGGAGTGTTCATTTTATACATGTAGATGAGAATTAGACAGGTTTTATCATCTTTTTTGTTTTTTCTGTTTTCGAATTTGGTATTGTCTTTTTTACCCCGACGCAGATTGATGCTGTGGGCGTGGAGTCATGTGATTCGAGGACGGCAATCGGATAAGAACGGCTAGAAAAAATTGTTATTTATTTATCGTGGACTCCGAGCGTTTTATTTACAAAATTTAATTTAAGATTTAAAAGATTATTTAATTATTATAAAATCAGATTAATTAAAAATTTATAAATTGTAAATTTATTTATTTTATAAGAAGTTGTTAATTTAAAATTTAATTAATTAGTTAATAAAATTAACAATTTTTTACTAAAAAGTTCTTAAATTAAATCAAATAAAAATGTTAAAAATAAATAAAAATAAAAAGTCTAACCAGTTGAGTAAAACCTTCATCGATATACGGGATCTTTGTGAGGGGTAATAATTCACTAATGTTGGTACCATTGTACTATAATACGTACCCAATTATTATTAACATAATTGGGCAGGCAAGTTCTTGAGATTTGTAACTTGATGTAATTTGAAAATACCTTAAACAACTGTGCTAACAATTTACTTAAAAATATGTCAGTCAAAGTTTCAATTCCAGCATCCAAATGACCTGTAATTTGTATAGATTGAGGGTGTGCAAGGGACTGTTTAAATAAAAAATTAAATCAAATCATTACTTAAAAAGTTTTTATTTTTAAATTAATTTAATAATATAAAAATTATAATATACCAAATAAATTTACATGTTCAAACAATTTAGGTAATTTAACTTGTTATTTATGAATTCATATATTTGAAATTAAATAAACATATAAACTAAAAGTTTATTTGTTTATATATCAAACTAATGGCAAATTTATAAAATTTGATTGCTGGAATTTGAGTTCTAGGTTTAGGATTTCAGCTTAAGTTGATGGAATTTCAAGTGAGGAATAGCTTGAATTTTAGGATTTTGGTTGCTGAAAAGAATTGTCAAAATTTTAGTGAAGAAAACAAGCACTGGAGGGTAAGTAATTGAGAATTAATCGTAGAGTTTATGAATCACTATTAGAAGAAAGCATCACATCTTTTAATTAAAAACTCAAATTTATGGAAAAAAATTTAGGCATTTCTTGTTAAAGGGTTAGATATACGTATATATATAAAAAGTTCTTTGAACCCTTCTTCTAGTAATATAGAGATTCATAATTAAAATATCTAAAATAAAATTGAATCTTACTCTAATATAATTCTTTATTCTTAAATCAATTTAAGTAAACAACTACGATAACATATCTAATTTATTACTATGTTTTATTTAATAAGGAAACCTGGCATGAAGAACAATTCAGTCTTTATTGTCTTTGTTTTCACCTCAATTCCCACTCTTCGTCCTACCAAATGTAAGCTTGTGGTTGATTGATTTGCCTTCCTTTATTTCTTATATAAACTTTAAGCTCTTTTGCATAATTTTTTTTCAACTTGTTTGAAGTCATCCTCAAAGTAAAATGCAACAATTACCTATCATACAAGTTCGGATTCAACTTTTGAAATTAAAATTCTAAAATCCAAATGTTGAAAAAATTGACCTCCCTTTCCATTTAATAAGAAATTGCTGATAAACCTCAACTTTTGTAACTATAATTTGTTCATTAAGAACATCCTCTATCTCCTCTTTAAGATGACAAATGATAGGAATTCTCACGATTGCTTTAGGAGATTGTGTACCATCATAAACATGATAAGTAGTTAAGTCCGTAACATTAAAGATATGATTAATTCCCATATCACTTGCTAATTTCAAAATATAAGCATTAACACTTATTTTAAGGATCTTATAAGGTTCAACATTTCTTGAATGAAGTTTCTTACACTTTGCCCTTGAAAAATGCTATGGACAAATCCTTACTATCACAATATCCCCTTCATTGAATTCCACTAATACACAATATTGATCAACATGTTTTTTATAAGTCCAGTTGCTAGTTGTTATCTTTTGTTATACCTCATCAAATGCATCCCTCGTGTTGTGCAAAGTCTTTAGTATCACCCACTAACTCATGTTGTTTGTGGTAAACGAGCTAAACTAGTAGGCTTCTTTGGTTAAATTCTCAAAACTATCTCAAAATGACTCTTATCGGCTAATCTATTTATAAACTATTGTATGCAAATTTTGTCGTAGGAATAATTAGGTTCCAATTAGTCACATTGTCCATACCAAGCATTTTAACAAGTCTCCCAAGCTTTTATTCACCACCATTGTTTGCCCATTGGTTTAAGAATGCAAGAACTTGAAAACTAAAGCAGAGTTTCCTATAAAATTCTCCAAACTAACTTATAAGTTTTATATTGCAATCAGAGAAAATGGTCAAATGTAATCCACAGGGATGTGCAGTCTCTTTGAAGAAGAGCTTAGCAATGCAGACAACATCATAAGTCTTGGAAGTCTTGGAACATAAAATAAAATGACTCATCTTTGAAAACCTACCCACTATAGCAAAAATAAGATCATAACCTCTTACAGATTTAGGGACGCCCAAGTCAAAACCCATACTTATATCTTGCCATGGTTCGTGAGGAATAAGAAATGTTTGTGTAGTCCAGAACTCAACTTCTTTTCTTTAGTTAATTGACATGTTCAACATTGTTGTAAGAACTTAGACACGTCCCACTTTAAAGAGGGCCAATAAAAGCAATCTTCAAACATTGCTATGTTTTTATCTCTTCAAAAGAGATCGAAAATCCATCCATGTAATTCCTAGATCAGATATTCCTTTATAGAAATATTGGGTAGGCAAAGTCGATTTCTTCTGAAAGGATAATCATTATGGATCATAAAAGGTCAGTGGTTGTCCCTTTGTTCAACTACAATTTCTTAATAAATTATCCCTAAATTACGATTTAGAATATATTCTCATTTTAGTTTTGTAAATCCCACAACTTTTACTGCAAAAATGTTCAATAAATAGCTTTTTTTTACTTGATGCATTTGCTGCCTTATTTTCAATTCTTACTTGATGTTTAATATCAAAGTTAGTTGTTGCAAAAATTCACTCCATACCTTTTTTTCAAGTTTATGATCCAAATATAGAATAAACTCCTTGTATGTGATGTAATTATGTCAAGTGTAAAGAGAATGTACCACTACATAAATTTTCAATTCCCTGTCATAATTGTTATTTCTCTTAACTTCTCACTGAAGTAAGCAATTAAGTGTCCTTAACTAAGTATGCCTCCAATTATCACATGACATGCATCATAAGCAACCGTAAATATCTTAGAATAATTTGAAAGTTGCAAAATAAAAGATTTGATTTTTTTTCTTGATTTCTTCAAAGGCTTTAGTTGTTGTCTTTGACTAAGTAAACTTTTCTTTCTTCATACAGTTAATTATGGATGTTATTATGGTACTGAAATTAAGAATAAATCATTGTAAAATGTTGCTCGGCCATGAAAACTCATTGTCTCATGCACATCCTTTGGAATAGACCAATCAAGGATAATCTTAATCTTCTCAGGATCCATCTTTACTTTTTGGTAGGATGTAATACAACAACAACAATAACCAAAAAACACCCAATAAGAGTCCTGTTGAAATAGGTTTGGAGAAGTTTACTAGTACGTAACCTTATCCTTACTTGGTAGATGGAATATTTTCGATAGACCCATATGTAATGCAAAAGAATTATAACATAAATATAAATAAATACATATAAATAAAAATTAAAATATGTAATGCACTATATAATATAGTACATATAGAACATAGTAAAGACTAACAAAAAGATAAAATAAGTAAATAAATATACAAACCAGAAAAAAAAGATAAGTATAAGAATAAATCAAACCAACCATTAGAAGAAGGTAATTAGACTAAGTAACAAACTATTAGGCTAAATAATTAGGAGTGAAGTACTACGTAATCAATAAAATTAAGGCTAAGTATAAAACGAAATACTCCTAAGAAAATGTTTAAAAGACTTAAGAAAATGAGAAAGACCTCTCTAAACGAGATCTTTTATTTGTATCATTTATTCGTATATTTGGCAAGATGTAATAAAATCCAAAAATACAACACTTGGTTGTGTGAAAGAATACTTCTTTAAGTTGATATAAAGTTTCTCTTGCCTTAAAACTCTAAAGACTTGTTGAAGATGTAGTAGGTGATTTTTGCAGTTTTGTTGTATATTAATATATCATAAAAAAATATGCCACCAAAAATTTGCCCATAAATAATTGAAACACTTGGTTCATCATGTTCATAAAAGTGCTTAGTGCATTTGTGAGTTTAAATGGCATCACCAACGATTCATAAAAGCCCCATTTTCGTCTTGAAAGTCATTTTCCATTCATCTCCAAGTCTGATCTTAATTTGATGGTACCCACTTTTAATTCTACCTTGGTAAAAAAGTAGCTTCAATCAACATGTCTAATGTGTCATCATGGAGAGGGATTAGAAGCTTATAACTTATTGTGATCTTGTCTAATGCCTAACAATTAATGCATATTCACCAACTTCATTTTTTTTCAAGAGTCAATAATGTTGGAATTGGACATAGACTAAAAAAATTCTTGGGTAAATCCTTTTTTCAATAACTCATCTACTTGTCTTTTCAGCTCTTCATTCCTAATAGAATTTAAGTAATATACTAGAAGATTTGGTGGAATAGATCTAGATACCAAGTTAATAGTATGCTAAATATCCTCTAAAGGAGGTAATTCACCTGATAAATCATCTCGTGTAAGGTTTGAAAAATCAGTTAATAGTAGGCTTGACATTAGGTCTTTTGGATTTAGGGAGAAAATTTATGTTTAGGCTTGGACCCAACCTGAAGCTTGATTAGTTTCCTTTTTAATTTAAAATTTGAAAATGTTGTCTTTTTACTTGTTATATTCATGCTTTGGGTCAGGTTTGGGTAGCTTAAGCTTGAGCTTGGCCCAAAGCCCGGTTAACTCAGGCTAAACCTATTAACTTCGGGTTGGGCCAGGAAAAATTGTCATCTTTTGCTAATAATTTACCTACTTCTTTTGGCAATGCAAAGGGCATTTCGTGCATTATTTCTGTTATCTATCTTACTTTATTACAAACACGATTCTCTTCTTACTAACATTAATGCGCGTCGAATAGTCATTTATTTTTCAAAGCAATTCATGTTTAATCTTTTCTCATAGAGTTGTATGGAATGGAAGATTTGATTATGGTGCAAATGAGAGGGATGTTGTTTTAAAGGGTCACTCCTTATGGTTACAACGTATCGTTTATCATCAATTTTTATGAGTGATTCCTTCTAATTCATTATGTTTCATGTAATTTATGGTGAAAGATTAAATTAAGCCACGAAACAGAGTTTTTACATTCATTATGGTTGATGGTATCAAGTTTGAGTGGATTTTAATTTTTGCATTTGATACTCCATTGAGTGCTTTTCCTATTTTACTAACTTTGATGAATTTTATACTACATTGTCCAAATACATCTTACCTTAATCTTTACTCATATTACAACAATAAAATTCCTTTGATTCATGATTATGTATGTGAATCTTAGTAGTAAAGAACTAAAATGACATGCAAAGTTATGAAATGTCTTGATCATAAATGATTTTTTAGTGTAAATATAGATCAATCTTATTTTTAAACACATCTTGTCAAACCCTACCCCTAACTTCAATTTTTGAAGGAAGTGGTTGTTGATTGATCATGAATAAAAGCATTTAATGTTTAGTTATTGCCATGGTTTTTAAAGTTATCCCTCTTTTTTCATGACTATTTATTCTTAAGAAATATGGAAAAGGAGGAAGTGTTTTGAATTGTGATTTTGAATTTTTGTTTTTTCCGAGGACAATCAAAAGCTAAGTGTGAGAGAATTTGATAGGTGCTTGATTGATTATATACTTACTCCCTAATACTTAGTGATTAATGCTATAAAGTGTCTAAGTTACTTACTTTGGTTCGCATTTTGTTTTAGGTACAAGTTGAAAGTACAATAATTAAAATAAGATAAAAGCACATCTTTGGAGCCATCCTTTTGATGTTTAACATTATTTACCTTTGTGGAACTGGCAGGAGATGAATTAGAATGAAGATGATAAAAGAAAATGAAAAAAATGAAGTCCCTGCAACTTACACATTCGTACATAAGACCGTGTAACTCTCTGAAAGTGTGTAGGATGGTTTCAGCACATCAATAGTAATGATGAAACTTCTTCTAATAATGAGTTTTGTACCAAATGAGAATTGAAGCCATCGTGATTTAAGTGGGTATTTGATTAAATGAAGTTTCAGGTTTTCATTTCTTCCATTCTTTTAATTTCACTTATATTTGAGACATATGTTAAATTATATATATGTAGTATAAATATAAAATTTAACAATAAATATTTTTATTTTAAGTTTCGCTTCTAGTTGATTGTGTTCCTTAATACTAAATCTTGTTGTATATTTATAAAGTCATAGAACTTATTATTCTTTCTATTATATGAAGAAATTGTAACATTTTAAATGCATGTATTATCTTTAGTTTTATATTTGTATGAAGATTAACCAGTACTTTTATATTAATTGTGATTATTATTTATATATAAAATATGTAAAAAGTAATATTAATAAAAATAAATAGATTGTTATTATTTCAAATTTATATTATTATGATTTTTAAAATATGATTGATGTCAAAATATAAATTATGTAACGTAAAATATTGATAGACTATTTTCTAATTTTAAAAATTAAAGATTATTTTATAATTTTTAAAAATTACTTTAAAATAGTATTCAATATTAACTGATATTAAAATAATATTGTATTATAATTAAATCTGATTCTAATATTAATCCAGATACGGTATTTATAATATTATTTAAAAGGTCTCATTTAGAGATTGTCATAACCCAGCCTGACATGCTATCGGGCTAGATCAATCAAAACTTACAAAAAAGTCTGGTTTGAGCAGAGCCTTATAGTATTTTGTCAGTTCATGTTCTACGAATAAGGCCATATTTCACCACCAAGCAACTCTCTGACGTTCGCTCATCTTCGTTAATTTACTTATGGAGCAAACCAAATGTTCTTCCGTTCCTTGTACAGCTGTTCCGTTCCATCTCTACTTGAACCCCTAACGCCTACAATTTCCATGATGATGATGGTTATGAATACCACCAGTACCACTCTATTCTTCCATTCACCAAACATATTACATTTCAGAACTTGGTGGACTATTTTGAAAGCTGAGGAAAAGTTCGTTTCATGCGGGTAATGAAGAATTATGGTGTCTTCATGGATTAAGATATCTGTGGTCCTGATGGGGTAGTTATGAAGTGAGATGATGAGATTTATGTGATAAGCGATTGCACCTGCAAACTTGTACTAACTTATGAATTACACTGGAGTAAATGGCGCTCGCTTGTACTAACATCGAATGCTTGGAATTATACAAAACCCTAATTCTAGCATAGTTAAAGGAATCTTGTTTTTCTTTTCTTGGACAGACTATTATTCTCTACCCAACTTTGCAAAGATTGCATTTTAAGCAAGGTGTTGACATATTATCGATCATAACTAAAATCTTTAGTTTGAGATTACAGAATAACTAGAGTGGTTTCTACTTAGTGCTGTACATGAACGGAAGCTGCCTCCATATTTAGGTAAGAGTTTGAGGGTTCATAAACTTAAAAAGAGAAAATGAAATATGAAATTCAAGAGAAAAGCTAAAATATGTGGACTGAAATAGAGAAAACTTTAAAAGTAAACGCCTCGAAAAACAATTGTTTCATTGTTCTTTCATTTACTATATGTTAGGATGATCTAGAATTGATGTTTAGAGCGGAGAAGCCGTGTCATTTGAAATACAGAACCAATCTAGACATGGCCTCTGTCGGCCAAGTTTCTAATTAAGCCTTCATGTAGACTAGTGAATGAAAACAGAATAAAAAGCCACCTCATAAGTTGCATTATAAACCTATAAAGTTCTCAGGGCTTTCCCATGTCAGAAATTATCTGGACAGGGATTAAGGACTTGCAGCCACCTAGTAAAGAACCATTAGCTAAAGAAGAAGATAAGAAGGACCCTCTTGAAGCAGCTCTTTTGGTGATCGTAGGCTTAGGACTAAATGACTTGTGTCTATCCAAACCTCCAGCATAGCTTTTGCAAGACTTCATTTTGGATCTATGAGGAGTCACTTTCTTCGCAAGATCTTCTATGCTCTTCACACTTTCCAGAGATGTGTAAGACTGAGACTTCCCTTGATAGAACTTGGAAAGGCCTCTCCTGTGCATCATACACAAAAATTTGTGAGTCCACATTCTTAACAGGCTCTTGAATCATCTCTCGTATCAAACCGAAAATAAAACTATGCCTTACTTTATAGGAAGTTGGGTAATGAGCTTGGATAAATCATACAGAGGTCCATTTGCATATATGGAAGATGACAATGAGGTGGAGGTGGAGGCGGAGGAGGAGGAGGAGATTGGAGATGATGCATCTTCCTCTAAATCTGTCGAACAAGAAGATGCAACTGAGTTTGTTGACTCTTCCATGGATGATTGAATTGATGTTGACTCGTAAACCTCATCTCTACCACATTCCAGCGCTACCCAGTTGCTTTCTTGTGTTCCCTCAGAACTTATTCCCTTCTTGGACAGATCCAAGAAAATCTGACGATCATCTGCAAATTCTCTACTCATCTTCACCATTGTCAAGAGGAAACGTGGAAGAGAAAAGTGGAATATAGGAAGTTGCTTTAATAAGTTTGTGATCTTATTGGAAGAAGATTATATAAGGATAAAATATTTGATAGCTGATAAGGCAAGTAAAGGGAGGAGGGCATTGGAACAAATGTTGCTTTCTCAGCTTTTTGTTTATTCTATATTTATTAGCTTTCCCAAGATTACTAAGCAAAAGGATAAGGGCTACAATCTTTGAGAGCATCCCAATCTAGCTGAGTCACCACCCTTTGGTACGCTCACTGTCTTTGAGACGCTTTTGTCTCATAAAACAACGACAGGTTTTACATGTTTTCATGTTTCTTGGCATTTTCAACGTCATAGCAGTACAATTTCTCTCCAATATAGATCCTCTAGATTTAGCAGAAACTTAACGGTAGGTTCTGATATCAAATTTTGGTGTACAAGGACGATTTTCCGCCAATCTTTGCTTGCTTTATCTTAGCAGTAGCATATGGTTAAAATCCAACTAGTCCCCATTTCTCCAAACTTTTTGGGTCCTTACAAAAACATTGGTCATCTAGTTACATGACAAAAATGTCACCGGTTGCTTTGTTGCATATGTCAAATCTTGAAGTTCCTGGACTCCTAGGCTGTTATGATCTTGATTTGCCGCCAAATAAGTTGGTGGTTATTTCATTATGATCATAATGAAGAACAGCTCTACACCTTGTAAAAAGCCATCAAGGTAAGGAAGTTAAAGTCAAATGAAGTGCGAAAATCAGTTTACCAAATCGAAAATGATTTCTATTCTAATAGAACGGGAGTACCTTGGAAACCTAACAAGTAGCTTAAAACGAGTTTAGCTAATTATATTTGATAGCCATAAGATTGGTTAGAAAGAGAGAGGTGGGATAGGAATAGGATGAGAGATTAGAGAAAGAGGATAAGGAAGTTGACTAGGAAACCGGTCATAATTAGAGAAGGGCATTTGATGTCACCACATGCTCATGTTGGTGGTGGGCCACCGCCTGACATTTATTTCTATTATACTTACGATCGATTATTTCGATCGATATTTATTGGATAAGAATAGTAATTTTGAAAACTAAAAGGATTAATTTTTTAAGAAAAGAAAACTTTAACCCTAGTTCTTATGTCGTCTCATTCCTCATTTTGCCACTCCTAACTCCTCCTTGCCCTTTCTGTGTCACTACTCAAAGTTAAAAAGTAACAATTTGGTTCAATTTTAATCAATTATGCTATTTACTTTTTTAAGTGTTAATTTAACTAGTTGCCCATTTAATCTCCAGTATTAAAACATCAGTATAGACACTACAAGAAAATAATGAATACCGTCGGAAAATAATGATTGCAAGTTAATTTAGTTTGATATTACCAATGAAATTTAACGATGAAATTTTCTATCGATAAATTGAAAACCTATACGACATCATCTGCTTACAGGAGAACGTTATTAAGTTGAAGAAAACGCCGATGTTTGGTTTAAGTTATTTGTTTGGTATGTTTGAATCTTTTGTGAATGGGTAACAATATTTTGAGTTGAAATGTTAGTGTTAGAATATTAAGTTCTCAAATTTCTTTAAGAAGTTGGGATGATTTGTTAATGCATATGAAGTGTTTGATGAAATATCACTTGTCAGAAATTTTTGTTAATTTGTGAAGATGGAGTTGATTTGTATAAGAGAATGAGTTTATAGGTGATTTGTGAATATGGAATGATTTTCAATTCAATTTGGAATAAATATTTGCATGCAAATGATATAAATATTTGCATTTTGTTAATTGGTTCTTTTTAAATTTAGACTATGATATAATTATTATATGATCCTTTTTATTATGCGATATAAATATTTAGGAATTAGAGTCTTTTTATGTTGCATTAGTAAGATTTGTATTTTTTAAGTTATGAAAACTTGAAGAAGTTGTAGGAGACACTTACTCATATCAAAACTTGTTAATAAGGAGGACCTAGCCAAATCAGTAAAATATTAACAAAAATAATATTCTAAATTGAATTGTTAAAATTATAAAAAAGTTCACTTAATGGAAAGTTTTAAAAGTTTGAATACTTAATTAAAAGATTTAACACTTTAAAATATATTATCCTTTTTTTATTATATGCCATTCATGCTATTAGATTTATAATTGGAAACATGTAGTGACCTAAAAGAGATTTAGGGGGTGCTTGGTTGGAGGGTATAAGAAAAAAGATATGGGTATGAAATTAAAACTAATGG
>JANKYE010000224.1:10507615-10519015 GCA_032467995.1 Erythroxylum dillonii
TGTCTTTTATTGAATAAAACAAGTTTTATACAATTAAAGTACAACCATAAATTGGCTGCAAGGGCATAAACCAACAAAGATATCCTCCATTAAATTGACAAGCAAAATAGATACAATTTCTTGCAAAAATTGAATATAAAATTGGAGTATTTATTTTCTAATATAAGGTACAACTTGTTAAAGTTTAAACATTACATCAACTTATCATGATTGAAATTGAATTAGTAGAATTACAAAAAATGCTAACTATCAATTGTAGTTACATTTATTATGAACCTGTCAAGGTAGTTGTCAATTATGGTTCATTTAATTGTGGTGCAATACACAAGGCTTGTGTACGACCGCCTTATATTTAGAGTAAATATGGAGTCAATGGTAGGACTATTGGAGAAGCCCTGAGGCAATGCCCATCTCAAGGCGTAACTCCACCAACAGACGTGGAAGCTCAAGGGGAGAGAGTCTTCCCATATATACGGGAGGATTAATAACTCACCACGAGCTTGTACAAAGATTTGTAAGTATCTAAACTTCACACTTATTTTGTACATATTTTACTTTGCTATATTCTAAATAACGATAATGGTATAAATGTCTTGGTTTTGAGTTTTTTTATTTGTTCAACAGGGGGAAATATCATAAAAATAGAATAAACTCCACCGAAATTTTTATAAAATATAGTTAACATCTAACCATTTAGGTTAAATATGCAAGAAAAGTCTTTAGGTATTCCTCCTACTCCTATTCAGTTGTTTTTACATACTCATACGAAGAAGTATAACGATGTGACATTCGTCAACAACCAATGTAGAGAACTGAATGTATGTGAAATTAATGCATTATTATTATTTCTTTTATAATCATTTAGTTTAACAATTATGAATAATCCCTAACTAATGTAAACATTGCTTCCTACTATGACCAAATATAACAAGCCATTCAACGACAGTCTCAAGAAGAACAACCTATTGATGAGACTCAAACGTATCTTAATGTTGTCAGTAGTAGGGACCGTCCTGGATAGATATTCGGGCTAGGTTTATTGGTGAACATTTGTTATTCGCAATCCTCCATGTTCAGTACAACAACGTCAACCAGACCAGCGCAATCGTTGGAAGTCGCTAAGCTTCAGATCACAGTGCAGGCATTGATGGAGCAGATTGCTCAGCTGAAACAGGAGATTGATCAGTTGAAGGGGAGAAGTAGCAGCTCAGAGCACCTACCATCATCAGGACATTAGGATTGTTGTAGTCATTCGCTTTCAATTACAAAGACTTATTATGTATACTGCAATATTTTTATTATCAATTAAGAAAATTTGACCCCTATATCATCAATCAACTTCTGTTTAAACAAATTAAATATATAAACACATAAATTTATTATGCACAGATAATTTATAACTGTTGAAATTATACATTTTTCATAAGATCAAATAAAATTTAATGTTGAATTTTTTTAAAAAAAATTTCTAACTTCTAATTACCGACGGAATACAAAAAATCATCACAAAAATATATCAATATTATCGACGGAATATAGAAAACTGTCGCAAAAATGTTTTAATGTTACCGATAGAATACAATATATTGTTGATAAATTGTTCGTTATATTTACCAACCGTTCTTATTAATTTGTTGATATCTTTATGACGGTTTACCAATGGTCAGTGTCCGTTAATATGTTTTACTGACGGAAGGAAACATGAAATTATCGTCATTATAATTGCCTACGCTCGTATTAACGATGTCATTATCCGTCGTGAAAATCCGTCGATAAATATTTTTACTAACAAAATCCTAGAATTTAGCGTTGGTTTAGACTGTCGGTAAACCCTTTATTTCTTGCAGCGAGAGTATCCAATTTATATCATATTCAAAAATACTATTTTGGTTGAATTTAAATTGAAGGCAAAGACCTTTGGTGATTTTATTTGATGTTGATGTGATATTTTCTATATTTCCCAAAGTTTACCCTTTCAACAAAAAGTTCTGAAGACAAGAAATTTATCTAGGAATTTGGGTCGTTAGCTTGGACAATACTGCATTTCTAAATATGCTCTTGATTCCCTGATCTTTTTCTGTAAGTTCAACTCAAATTTACTAAAAAGAAACGTCATCATTCATAATTTTATAAAGTTCTTATGGTTAATGAAACCAAAAAATGAAAAAAGAAAATTTTCCAAAAGAAGATAATAACTAAGGCATGTGAAGATACTATATTTAAGTAAAGAAAAAGATCTTACAATAATAGAGGAAAATAACAAAATATCAACTTAAAGCGCTTATCAATGGCAAGTAGTTTTCTGAACATTCGGTCTTTCGACAAAAAGAAGAAACAAAAAGCAAGGAGACAGTATAGACTACTAGAATTTCAAATAATGTTGAATAGCTTTAGTTTGCAGACAAAACATCTAATGACTGACTAATTCTTAGTTAATTCACATCCTCGCTAGTTATTAGAATTCAAGACACTTATAACGCAATAACAGCCACCGCCCTGCCCCAACTTGTAAACTCAAAATCTGGTTCGATGTTCAAACCCCCATAAAACGAATGATAATGTTCACATATGCGTGTATTAACTTTCAGTGTAACTGAGTGGGCATTTCTCCTTTACGACATTCTGAAGTTCTCACGTTCAAATGCGTCATGATTGAACGACATTCTTAAGTACTCAAGTTCAAATGCATCATGATTGAAACTAGGTACTTTACAAGCACAAACCATCCTCAAATAGCAAAATCCAGAAAACTATCTAGCAGACTTGTATATTGAACTACAGAATGCACGGAAACTCTATATATTGTTATCTTAACACTACAATCCAATAATGTAAACATAAGCAAAGCTTATACTGACACATAAGGTAATGCATTTCAAACTTGGGCATAAATTACAAGACACGCTGATTTTTCGCCAGAAGATTGCTTGGCTAAGTCAACAATGTGAACCAGTTACCTTGGGTAATTTACAGGTGGTTCCAAGCTGTTGACCAGAATTCCAAGATCAATGTCTTTATCTTCAAACTTTTTGATAAAAGGGTGAATCTGGAAGCATAAAAATAGAGTCAAAACAATAGGTTCCTCACAATATGCTACTGAGAATGAATTCCATAAGAGTTACAACAATATTCTTGGAGACTAACCAAGAGGTCCAAGGATGATGATCTGTCTTCAGGATCTTTTTGTATGCTGCAATTGATTCAAAATATGATACAGGATTATTATTAGTGAATGCATTTGAAATTGCATGAGATTCATATGTTTATCCTTATAGCCAAAACATTGGGATAGCACAATGCCGCTAGTCCAGTAGTGAAGCTGTATAATCTATGTACAATATACAAGTTTAGGCTACTCTAAAATTCAACAGTAAATACAACTAAAACAGACAGAACCATAGATCTGGAGGGAAGCTGAACAAAGTTATTACCATGCTGATACAAATGAACAGAACTCAGGGGAGAATTGATCTGATGGAGCAGATGGTGGTGGGCTTTCCACAATAGCTTCCAAGAGTTCATAAAAGCTTGGCCAACTTTGCTGATCTTCAGATTGCATATAAGGAAAGCGTCCTATAGCACACTCAAGTACTACCAAGCCCAAACTCCAAATATCACTGCTGTAATCATAGGTTCTCCCACTTATTCTCTCTGGCTAAAAATGACGAAGAAAATTTCAAGATTAATGTTATGAAAAGCAGAAATCCTTAAAGGGAAAAAATATCGTTGGATCCAATAAGTTAATGAAATGAAACTGTCTAATGACAAGATACAAGTGAGATTGACACTTACTGACATATAGTTGTATGTTCCAACAAATGTATCCCTTTGACCCATAGAACTTGCTAGCATTGCACTCACACCAAAATCAGTAATCTTCACCTCACCCTTGTGGTTTACCAAGAGGTTGGATGGTTTAATATCTCTATGTATGACATGCCGTTCGTGATGTAGGTACACCAGGCCCTGCAAAACCTGGATAGAAATATCTAGTAAGACCGTACTGTAAGTTTCAATTAGACTCTGGAGCAAAAATAGTTTTGGCTTTAGCCTTCCTGTTAAATGTGTGAAATGTGCAGCATCAAGGAAGAAACAGATCTACCTGCTTACATACAACCGCGAGATAAGGTTCAAGAATTGTGTTGACTTGTTTGATCACATCTGCGAGAGACCCACGATCCATGTACTCCAACACAAGGGAGATTGTGCCATTGTGATAAAACGAGTGATAGCAAACAACAATATGTGGACATTGTGAGGCTTGGTTTATTTTTAGCTCCTGCACAATTTGCTTACGGATTTCCTCTTGTATGTTCATCTGGATGACCTGATCCACAAATTTCCCACATGTATAATTATGATTCCCCAGTCCAATGTCCAATTAAACAAGAGAACTTTTACGCATATTTGTTGAGTCAAAGACAATATATATCTCAGTTACCAATAAAGTACATTGTCAAGAGTTGTCTATGTTAGTAGTAATCATGACCTTCAAGGCAAACGATCTTCCAACCCACTTATGTCGAACAAGCTGTACAACTCCTCCACTCCCCTTTCCAATGACTTTGATTGTCTCAAGGTCTTCTCGTGAAAATTCAAAATCTAGCTCCTTGCCGTCAGAAGGCTGTGAAAAAATAAGCACAACTAAAAGTGAACATTTTTATCAGATTTCAACTTTCAATCTTAATTTGCGCACGAATAACTTACGCAAGACTCCTTTTCTTCAGAAATGAGCCTCAGACCTTTCTGATTTAAGAGCAAATCTCCGTCATGAAATGTGCCACTCGCAGTCCTGAAATTGAATGGCAGCATCTTATTGAAACAATCTTTCACAGAAAGCTGGATATCTATTACTCTAATTTCCAGAAGCTTCTTCTTCTTCTCCACTTGAAAAAACTAGTACTAAGAACAAACTAAAAGACGCAACTGCATCTTGTGAAAATTGAATTAGAGAAACTTACAGGAAGGAGGAGATGGGCGTTTCCTGGACAGGAACGGCAAGCTTAAGTTGCTGCAATGGCGTCTTGGTCTTCATACCTCGGGATTCAGCACAATTTTCTATGGTTTCGAAAAAATGGATTCAAGTATTCAGTTGTGTGATTGGTTCAGAGGAGAAAAGATATATACGTCTATATATCTATGCAGCAAGTGAGGGATGGAGTGTTAGATGGGGGGGAAAGTCTTCTAGACTTTTTGCTTTGCTTGTTTGGTTACAGAGCAAGCGGAGGATTTTGATAATTGACTAATTGAACCATTATAATAGAATTAGACTTGTAGATTCAAACAAGAATGACCGCGCTTTGAACTTTGAAAAGTTTTTGATTTTCTTTTTTTTTTAATCTTTTTTCATACGTGTCCTATCCTAAATCCTAATACAGTAAAATCTCGATAAATGAATATTGTTGAGACCTGAAAATTTATTATTTTATATAGAGTTATTAATTTATCGATAAATTAATATTTATTAATTTATAGAATAATTTTTATTTTGTACATTATATTTGTCAAATGAAACAATTAATTTTTTTTCCGTAATTAAAAAAAACAATTAATTAATGATGGTGCATTGTATCTAAGTTTATTAATCTTGTCAAAAATAAATTTATTAATCTTAGGTAAGCGTGATTCAAAATAAAGTGCATATAGGTACATTAGAATATGAAGTGTTGTGAATTGTTTCAAATATACAGTACTGTATAGAGTTTATAAATAGATACATGTACTTTAATGATGCACTCATATTCTCTCTTTTTTTTTATACTTGTACAATAACGTCATGAATGTAGAGTAGATTCTGAATTATCCTAGTGAAAATGAAGCTTTAATGAAATCACATACGGACGAAGAAATTATTCAAGTAGTAATAAGTATGGAAGATGATAACAATCAAGATCTAGATGATAATAACGTTATACCATATGTTTCTCCAAAAGAAGTTTTTCTTGCCGTAGAGGGTTTGAAAAGTTACTTGCTTCAAAATAAGAAGAATGTATCGAATGTAATTTATGCCCTCCAAAAAGTTAATGATGAAACTGAATTCAGTTCGCATGAAAAGAAGAATTAATTGATTATAGATATATATTTTAGGAAAGCATAAAATTTAAAATAAAAATTGTTTAAGAAGTGCTTTATTTTATGAATTATATATGTAATTTTCATACTTATTTAATGAATTATTATTTTATATTTTCAGTGGGCCTCAAGTATTTTTTTAAATTATTATCTTATGCATTTAGCGAAGTTATTATTTTATTCCATTGGCTCAAGTCAGGACCAAAAAAATTATTATTTAATCGAGATTATTAATTTACCGAGGTTTTACTACATTAAGGACACTTAAATTCTAACTAAGATTAGTATTTACGTGTTATAGGAGGACAAGGATTTAGGAAAATATCCTATCAATACTATGGTAGAACTCTTTACCTCAATCAAATAAATAGACCTGACTGCCTGGCCACCAGGGTGCTTGCATTGCTCTGCAGCTCATGCAATACAATACAATAACACCACTAACCTTTTATTCTTTAATTCACTCTTTCGTTTCGAATTTAGTCTTCGAATTCAAATACAATGAAGTCTACTGAAAACCAAGAAACCGAAGAAGGTATTCCCCCTGATTTGTTTTTGCAGATACTGTCGGGTTCGTCCTTACAAACTACATGCAGATTACGACTTGTTTCTAATGAATGCAACAGCGTGACGCAGAAATCAAGTTTCATGGATACGGTCACCCAGAGAACCAAAATTATGTCTGGTTTTATCGTACAATCGTCATTGTACGATGATCGTTGTCAAATGTTCGTGTCTCCGAGTTCATATCATGATAACTGCATATCGGTCAATTTCTTACCGGCTCCCGTTCATATTGTAGCTTCAGCAGATATGGGGCTCTTGCTTGGAGTCAGTAGCAAACACGAATTTTATGTGTGCAAACCTTGTACAAAAGAATGACGGAAGATCCCAAATCCCAAGCTAAAATTTCTCTCCGAGCAAATGGGCATGATAGTACTGGGATCAAAGCCACCGCATTACAAGATCGTAAGATTTTCAGAACGTAAGACGTTTCCTGGTCGAAAATATCATACCTCTATGAGATGTGAAGTTTTTGATTTTGACACTTGGACGTGGACAGAATTAGAAGACGTTAAGTTGAATCCCAACGACGTTATAGTTTAGCGACCATCTATAACTGTGTGCAGATATCTTCGTTGGATGCAGTGACGGAGTCAGAAATTTAATATAGGAAGGCCCAAATATTATTTTTTTAAAATTTTGGAGAGCCCAATACACCACTGATCCTTAAATAATCCTATCCTTTCATATATATATATATATATATATTAAAAATAATTTTTTTAAAAAACCTTGGGCACTGGGCCCCATGTAGCTCCGTCGTTGAGTGGATGACGAAAACTAATATTTTGGCGTTTGATCCGATTAACGGAAATCACTTCTTCCCAATGCCTGAAGCCATTAATGAACCTCACTGGAGGCTTGGGAAGCTTACAGGGTTATGGACTATGAAGGAAAGCTTGTGTTGCATACGGGTCCTTTCAAATGGAGGGACACATATGATTCAATAATTGTGACTCAATAATTGCGGGACTAATTTCGGTGTCGCATTAGTTGAAAGAAATGAAAAAAAGACAACTGCAAAGCGACGGAGTGCCTATATAAGACATTCCTTGGATCATACCAAAACGCAAAAAAACAGAAAGTAAAATCAGAGCATAATAATGCTTTGAAGTTAGGAGAAATTTTCTTAAAAGGTTGGTGAGTGATAAAATAGTGAGATTAATATTTTTAGGTTGAGAAACACCTTGTGAGTCACTATTTTGATTTTATCTATGTATACCTACTATTTGTAATAGTGGAAGAAATATTCTGAGTTTTGTCCGTGGACGTAGCTCAAAGTTAAGGGTGAACTACGTTAAATATTTTGTGTCTATTTTGTTCATTTTATTTTTCCTTTTCACAAAATACACTCGCTGTACCCAACAAGTGGTATCAGAGATTATTTTCATTAGAGGTATTTTTTGAAAAAAAGAACATCACGGAGAAGACAAAATTACAACAAAATTTTTGGCGTAATTCATTCGAAAAGTTGAAGTTAAATGGCAAAGGTGATGAATAGTACTTTAAAGTTGTTTTAATAAATTTGTAAGGTGATGGCACTATAACAATAGTAACTACGTCCCGCAATACTATTTACGGTATTATTCATAAGTTACTATTTATCGGGTCCTACGGTACTATTCTAGTGAGGTCCGACGACACTATTCCAATGAGCACTATTCACAAGTTACTATTTTCTGGGTCCCATGGTGAAAATTTAGAAGATATTATTATTCCAAATTCTGACGTCCTGATTCTATCTTTGAGTTCGGTTTTCTCAAATTTGGCTTAATTTGGCAAATGAAGGTTAAGACAAGCAAAATGATCAATCTAAAAGGTATTAACTACTATATATGGCGAACCAAGATGAAAGATCTCTTGATGATTACAAAGATGCATTTTTTGGTATTTTCGACAACTAAATTAGAGGAGATGTCCAACGAAGATTGGGAGTTTGAGCATGAACGAGTATGTGGTTATATTCGACACTTTGTCGATGATAATGTGTACAATCACTGAAGTGAATCACACGTTAATACAAGACTTAATAAAGATATGTAGATGCACAAGAAGGGGGGGTTGAATTGTGAACCCTTTTCGTTTAATCCCCTTCGTAAACGAATTAGTTAAACGAAACTTGTTCTTTTCACAAGAATTACTAAGAATCACACTCGTAAAGAATTTTCGTAAACTTGTGTATAACAGCAAAATCGAAAATTGAAAGATAAGAGAGATTAAGAGTAGAGAGATTTCTACACAAAAATTTTTATATTGGTTCACCCCAAATCGTGGGCTATGTCTAGTCCTTAGATGTCTTTCTGAGTTTCCACTATCTCTCAAAACGTTACAAGTATTTTTTTGTTTCCGAGCCTCTTCAGGTCTCTTACACTCAGTATTCTTTCACACTTAGCCTCTGCAGACTATCTGCTCTACTTTCTACTGAAAGGATTTTCGAGCTTTGTTACAGAAAAATATAGCTCTCGATTATTCACGCAATAGTTTTTCTCAAGAAATGTTAAGCTTGCTAAACTTCAGTAACTTGTCTCACTTAGCAATCTTCGACTCCGACTCATATTTATAGCCTTCGTCTTTAACTACTTCTTGATTCTTTAAAGAAACGGTTATTCAGTTGAGTTCTGTAACTAACTCAGAATGATCCGTGTTATACTTCTTTCGTTTGTTTTTCGTATCGTCTAGTTTCTATCGTCTGCTTTTTCTATTTGCTTTCGTTTGCTTTTTCTATTTGCTTCCGTCTGCTTTTCCCATTTGTTTTCGTCTGCTTTTCGTATTTGTTTCCGTCTGCTTTTTGTATTTGCTTCCGTCTGCTTTTCATATTTGCTTCTGTCTGCTTTTCATATTTGCTTCTTTTCATTATTATTTGTTCCTCATCAAAAGTATGTTCATAAAGTCATTTTGACTTAACAATCTTCCCCTTTTTGATGATAACAAATAATCATATTAGTAAAGAAATATGTACAGATATAGATAGAAAAGTAATAGAACTGAAAACAAATACAGATCAGATCTTCATTTCATTTTTCCTTCCCCTATCTATCTTTTCTTTTTCTTCTGTTTTTCCTTTCTCCTCCTTTTTTTTCCTCTTCTCCCCCTATTTGTTATTAATAAAAAATGATTAGGACCGACGATGCTTCAACAATTCTTTTACCATCTCCTTTATCTCCCTGACTTCTCTGCGTAGTTGAATTACTTCTGCTTGCAAGTCAAAAGATGAAGTCGGTCGATCATCTTCCCTCTGTTGTTCTTCTTCAAAGGCAATTGTTGTGTTATATGCATCTGAAGTTGGAACATAGACTTCAACAATTTCTAGGGTAGGAGGTTGCACAGATAGGTTGGGCTCTGGAAGATCTAAATCATCAGGAACTAGTAGTCGTCGGGCTGGTCTTCCAAGCAAGGGTAGAATTTCTTCAATTGAAGATATTTGCCATAATGGTCTACGGCGCATAATTGCCTACACAAGGGACTCAGCTATACAAACCATATCTCCAATCACTATGGTGTTGAGCTTCCCTTTTATAAGTTCTCCCCCCACTGGACAAGGTTCATTTATCATTGGTTGACTACCACTCGTCCCTAGGTCATTTGATATGTGATGAGAAATGAACATTCCCGTCACCTTCTTCTCTACATAGCACACCTCATCTATATGACGTACTTCATTTGCAATTTAATCTACTGACAGATCATCTAATACCCCCTCTGGGTATAGTTTTTGCTTCCCCTTATCAACATTGCGTACAATGTTATACTTTGGTTTAATGTCAGGCACAACCTTTATCACCGTTTTCTCTGTGATTGGAAAAATAGTGTACGGTTGTTTTGTCATCAGTGTGGGGTATGGTATTGTTCCTACATACCTCAACGCCTCATGAAAGCTCTTCTCGTCTTCATTCAATAGATGTGTTGTACAACTATTTACCAGAATAGGTTGTAAATGTACCTTCACTAACCTTTTTGGGGCTTCCTTGATGATTATTGAGTTACTCTTCTTCTTCACAGGTTGAACTTCTTCAGTCACTCTAATTGTCAAATCTTGTTTCCTCAGAAGTTGAGAAGAGTTAACCTGTTCCTCACTGCGTTCTACTAGTTTCTCCATTTGAACATCAGTAGGAGTAGCCTTCTTCTGACTAACTTTCTCAACAGTAGGAGTAGTCTTCTTCTGACTAACTTTCTCCTTCTTCCCTGCCTCAATCAGTCTTGGAGTCTTTTGAGATTGCGATTTCTGCTTCTCAAACTCCAATTTTCTTTTACTCTGAGTCTCTTTAGCCTGTTTGGCTGTATCTTCTCTTAAGATAGAGACTAAAGATCTTGTAGCCTTAGGTGCGCCTGTCTCAGAGTCATCTACTTGACTTAGCACTCTAGACTTCTTCTCTTATTATTGTCGCAAGGTTTAAACTCTGGGTGATCTTCTCGCTTGCTTCGGAATTTCACTCAAAAGTGTCTCCCCTTTCCTTTTCAGAGCACCTTCGTCTATAATCCGTACTCAGCTACTTTCTCTTCGAGAAATCATCTTTTCTTTCTCAGATTCATCTGAAGATTTCTGTGCTCCAATCACGAGCATTTTCTCGCCAGATTGAGATTTAGAACTTTTTGTAGGAGATTTCTTCTGTGTACGCTCCCCCTCAGTTCTTGCTTTAATCTGAGAATCTGCTTCTACTCTGTCCAGATTTTTTAAACTCATTTTCCCTACTGTTGCTGAGTTGATAAAGCTCTTAACAGGCATCTTAACTCTGTTTCCTCTGTCAAGAAGGACTCCAGACTCCC
>JANKYE010000224.1:10535157-10548538 GCA_032467995.1 Erythroxylum dillonii
TCAAAACAGCATATCTCATTGCACAATTGTCAAAAAAATCACTACCTTATACCACTGGAAAGATAAAATCTCATACTCCAATTCAGTCCTAATCACTCTTACACCTAGCCAATTTACTATTTTACCCTTCCCGTCGGGGGTGGGATGTTACAACCTTGGCACTACTTATTGTTTAATTGCAATGCTTTCTTTATCCTGCTTTATTCTTGTGCTAAATCTTAGTTTAGTTTGTTTTGTTTAATTTTAAATTAATTCCACAACTTGATTTGGCAGTTAGATAATAAAAAAAGGTTAATACTAGTACTTACAATACTTGTGAAACTGATCCATACTTACAAATGCTAGCTACAACTACACCTACACTTTGCACTTACGATTAAACACATATAATATCATACTCATAAAGTTTTTAACATTATTGTTGGGGATTATAATATTAAGAAAACCTAGCTTTTATTATTTTAGCCATTATTACCTATTTTTTTAGTTAGTTTATTTCATTGACTCTTTGGTTTTCTTTCACAAATCTTAAGGTTAGTTTATGAGTTGAGGTAATCCATTGAACTTAGAAGATGAAGATCTAGAGATTGAGAGAATAACTTATAAAAATCTTGAAAGAACCCCATCTAGAGAGTTCGAGTTGATACTAAAGAATCAAGAACTATAGCAGATCAACCAAGAACTATGTTTGATTATGCTAGACTTGACTTAACAAAAATGGAGTACAACATTATGAGATTGTTAGTTTAAGGCCAACAATTTTCAGATTAAACAAGTATTAGATGGCGTGACATCTTATTTAGTTTGATGCGCTATAAGATGAGGACCCTAACACACATATCACAAATTTCTAGAGATCATGATACCTTTAAAGTCAATGGTGCTAATGACGATGCAATAAGATTAAGATTACTTCCGTTTTCATTAAAAGGCAAGGTGAAGCAATGGTTGAATTCTCTATCTAGATCATTAGTTATTACGTGGGGCCAAATAGTAAAGAAGTTTCTTCTAAAGTACTTTTTGCCAACAAAGATGGCCAAATTGAGGAATTAAATGACGTATAAGAGAGATTGAAGGAGATATTGAGGAAATGCCCACTTCATGGTATACTATTATGGATGAAAATTTAGACCTTCTATAATAGGCTAAATCAGACTATAAGGTAGAAGATAGATGCAATAATCGAGGGCATTTTGAATAATAAGACACCAGAAGCAACTCATGACCTTTTTGAAGACATGACTATGAACAATTATCAACGGTGCTCTTTTTAAGCAAAACTTAGCAAGCCAACGTGAGTATATGAAGTAGATGCAGTTACACAGTTGGAAAACTAGGTTAAAGCTCTAAGTAGGAAGATTGATAGATTAACAATGAAGTCTCAATTTTAGATTATGCGATGTAAGGTGTGAGGTGTGTAGGCTAGGACATCAAGGTCAAGACTATTAAGTACAATAGCTTGAACATGTGAATTACATGGGGAATGCTCATAGACCCCATAACAATCTATATAGCAATACGTACAATATGGGATGGAGGAATCATTTCAATTTCTCTTGAGGAATCAAAGGCAGGCAAGGAACAAACCTCCACTAGGATTTTAGCAACTTCAACCTTAGGATAAGAAGTTGAATCTAAAAGAAATGATTTTCAAACTTGTGTTTAATAGTTAGATGCAAGACATCAAAGAACAAAGGCTTATATACGTAACTTAGAATTAGGTTAGGTAGCTTACAAAATTATTATTTGAAAGACTATAAGGGAGTTTGTTAAGTACCACTGAGATAAACCCTAAAGAAGAAGGAGAGTAAAACCAGGAGTCAAGAGAAAGCTAATGGTGAAGGGCACCTTCAAAAAGTCAAAGAATTTCAATATATCATCCCTTATCTTGCCAAAATGAAGAAAAATCTAGTTGATGAATAGTTTGGTAAGTTCTTGAAATGTTTAAGTAACTTTGGATTAACTTAACCTTTGTTAAAGCTCTTGTGCAAATGTTGAAGCACTCGAAATTCTTGAAGGGGCTACTAGCAAACAAGAAGAAGTTGGAGTAGTTGGCAACTATAACACTGAGTTGAAGGTACTAAACAATTCTACAAAGCAAACTACTAGAGAAGCTCAAATATCCATAGAGTTTTACTACCTCTTGTCAATTTGGTAGCTTAAAAATAAAAAAGGAATTTGTCGACCTAGGGGCAGGAATTAATAAAAAACTAAGAATAGGTAAATTGAAACTTACTAAGATAAGTTTGCAGATGGTAGAAAGATTAGTAAAAAATCCTAAGGGTATTATGGAGGATATTCTTTTTAAGGTTGACAAGTTTATATTTCCAGTAGAATTTATGATTTTTGACATAGAGGAAGATGTAGAGGTACCTCTACTCTTTGGTTGACCCCTTTTAGCTGCTGCTAAGTTGATTATCAATGTTACCAAGGTAAGTTAATATTGACTGTGGGGGATGAAGAAGTTGCATTTAAAATGTCTGATGTGATGAATCACTCCCTTGAACTTGTTGATGTTGATGAATCTAGTGAATTGTGTAATGATTCACTTTTAGGTATTTTGTAGGACTCTTCTTTTAAAGGTCCACTGGAGCTTTTGCAAGTTCAAGGTAGTAAATAGAATCAAAATTTGGTATAGGAAAAAAGCAAGTAGCTTACTTAGAGGTTGTGGAACCTATAGTAAGATTACAAAAACTCAATTTTTATAAGCTACCTTGAACATAAAGGGTACATTAAGCCAAAGACATTGAACAAACTCTACTTGAGAGGCAACCCATTAATTAGGATATATTTCATTAATTTGATTATTTTATTTTATTTTATTATGTTTCTATTTTAGTGTTAACATATGATTTTGATGATTTTTGGTGTATTTTATGTTAGGATATAAAGCATTCTCATTTTGATTGTACATATTTTTTGTGTTTATGGCATGTGTGTTGAATTTTTTAACTTTGAGTGAACATTTTTCAATGATTTAAAGAATTCCTATACATGCCTGTATATATGCAAATTTTGTTTCAACATGTTACATGCATTTATAAAAAACCTACACGTTCTCTAGACATGCCTATGTAAGTTAGTGATATTTCACATACCCATGTCCCTTTATTTTTATGCATACGTGTCTTATACGGTCAGTTAAATGACTGTATAACCAATTGTGTGAGTCTATGTCAGCACTTAAAAACACTATCTTCCTTCATTTTCTCCCCTTTCTCCACCTTCCACCATTGTGCCTCTTCTTTCTCTAACTTGCCCTTGCATTTTCTACCTAATTTTTGACACCCAAGTAAGTTATTCCATATATATTATCTTGTCATTTTTAAAGGAATTTCATCCCCAAAATGTTAAGGTGACAACATAGTTACATCTTAGTGTAGTTTAATCTATTTTTGTGCTTAATTTTTAACTAAAAGTTGAATTTCATCTTTGTTCGTATGAATTGTATGCAATTTTGCTCACTATATAATGAATTGTGATGATTTATGTTAAATTAGGATTAATTTGTTACTTTTCAATTCCTAGTTTAATTTCAATCCAATTTTGTATTTTGCATGAATTACGTACTAATTTTATTTAGTATAGGTTTAACTGTTAGATTGTATAGTTGAATTTCGAATTTTAAGATTTGCATTAGTAATTGCATATTTAGATTAATTTTGATGGTTACTTGCATTTTTTATTTTTGTTATCAATTTTTTCATTTTTTTAATTTCCTAATTATTTTATTACATTAGTTTAAGTTTAAGTTTAAGTTTATTTTTATTTTAAATTGTGTATTTTCACAATTCCATAATGTAATGAGCATATGAACCAAGTGTGAGGAAAAGTTTTTGTTTGTATTTATATCTGTTATTATCTCACACATAATTTAGTTTTAGGTGTAATGATGAGAAGAACAAAAATAGTCCAACAATAGAGAGCAAAGAAGATACCTAGGAAAAGATAGACAGGAGAAGGGTCATTCAGAGATTCGAGTAGAGCTCATCAACTATTAGCACGAGAAAATACGTCTACTAGAGTGAATTACTTGCTACATTTCAATGTTAGGGCTCATAAGGAGCATTATTAGAGGTGTAAGGAGAAGAGGTTTATGACCGGTAAATGCATTAATTGAGAGGCACTGAAGTAGATTGGCTTAGCTTAGTAAGTTCAGGATTTAATGGACCATGGTCTTGTTTCTTTGAGATTAAGGAGCCCTCTTATTGAGAGCTTACATTTGAGGTATTCTCCACATTCTCTATGGAAAAGGGCCACTATAATTGGGATCAACCTAGTACTATTTAGTTCAAGATGTTTGGAAAGGTGATCAAAATGTGCTACACGAATTTCTCTATGATGATGGGTCTTTACAACTAGGAGTTTGTAGGGACATATAAGTACATAGCCCTTTGGATGGACTTCTTATACAGGATTTGCACTTGAGACATCTGCCCCACCATTAACGAGGAGGTTGAGTACAACCCCAGGAAATCCAAGGCATCCACCCTTTGACACCTAGCACTCAAATACATCTATGAGATTCTGAGTCATACACTAAGTAGGTGAGGATACAACTTCGAACTTGTAGGTTTTCTATATGTAGCGTATGAGCGAGAGAAGGCCAATTCACTTGGGCATGCCTTATCCCATTTCCAGGCATTAGAGTAAAGAAAAGAAGATAGGGGCAATATGTATCGGGCTATATATGATATCGTTAATGAGGAGTGTAGCACCCTACTCTTATAGTGCATATCCCCAAACATACTGACGGTATTAAAAAATACACTCTACAAGGGTGGTGCACTATGACAGTCAAACAATCAAACTTATTACAAATTTTATCACATATCACACGCATTTTACAGAAAACCACTAATCAAATTGGGCCCAATTTTCTTTTCATAAACATCATAATCACAATTATTATTATGCCTATTGATCAATCTCATTTACAAACATTTCTAATTTCAAAAGTCATTACAAAACATAATTATTTAGATACACATGGTGCAATAAATGCGGAATACATCCTTTAATAAAAAATTAATAGAAAAATCTATGTAGGCACGAACTAATCCCGACTTCTATCTCTTATTCGAATGCAATGGCTAGACTCTAATTTGTCTAACTAAAGATCTTCCCTAAGCCTGAAAAATGTCGTAAATTTTGGGTTAAGTTTTGCAAACTTAGTGAGTGGACCATCCTCGATGGCTCACTCAATTACATAACACATCAACTCAAACAATCATATATTTCACATCATTTCATTTATCATCATGTAGCATCACAAAACTCTTTTGTTCACAATTTTGACATTTCACATTCAAAGCAATCAAACAGTTCATTTCGATCATTTAAAACATACATATCAATTATATATGCAATGCACATAAGGCTCACTTCCAATTATTATTGTTGTGATCGAGTGCCTTTTTACTGGCCTATATCCGTTATGGATACCAGGCTTGTTTCATATATTGTCCTATATCCCTTATGGATACCGGGCACATTAACAACTAAGTTTGTGGCTCTTGTGTATATTTTGAGCTTTAAGCTCGTTCAGACTGGTCACTCTAGTCACAATTGCCTTTATGCTATCATGCATTCATGTAATGGAATGCATCACATGTATTTAGTCATCAAATGTGCTCAATGTTACATATTCATTATTCACTATCACAATTTCATTCAAATTTGTCATTAGACCTTGGTCTGGCATTCAATATATATATTGAGAATCACTTATTTGGCCAAATTCACATTCAATGAGCACTTCCAATATGTATTTCATGCATCAAATGCCTCAGACAGTCAATGTACGAAATCAATACAATCACATTCACATAATAATTCATTACAAAAATTTAAACAGAGCAATCATTTAATGTAAGACTATCTAGGTTGACTCACAACACGCTCCAGATTAGCACTTGCTTCAATGATCTGAAAATGTCTGGATGCAAACGTTATATCTTGTATCAACATTATGCAATACACATATTGCACACATATTAATGCACAATCACATAAATATTCAATTGTACACATATATATAGGTGTAATGTATAATGCATGATCAATTTGACTATTCCGGGTATGTTTCCTTAATCATGATACTTGATCATTCAAATTTTTTATGTGTCTAGATTATTCTTAGGAAAATGTGTGAGGAGTCTGTGATTCAAACTTCAAGTTAATCGGAGGTCCGGCGAAGAAATTATAGCCAAAAGAGTGAAGGGTGTCGAAAGCTGTCAAACAACAGTGTCCCTCTTCTGTCACAGTCTTGCAACACTTGACAATCCCTATTTGTCACGATCGTGCTTGTGCATGACCGTGCAACTCCCCAATGTTCCTCTCTGTCACGATCGTGCACTCCTTTATTCAAGCATCATTCCAGCTTTTCTTTCAAAACATATTTTTGGGTCAATCTTATATGGCTATTTTGATAAGGAAAATGAAGTATTTAGGCAATACATTCTTCTAAAAACCTGTTGCCATATGTCTCAAGTTTATAATGACACCAATTTCATGCATTTTGGTTCAGTATTCTACAAATTATACTCAAAATACTCCAGACTGTTGCCAAACCACTATAGCACACAATATTTAACTTCAAGCCAAATTTTGAAACTCTTAGAGACATAATTAAAATTCAATCCCTTTATGAAAAATATATCCATATGTCTCTAGTTTAATATAAACTTAAAATAATCCCATTTTAATATCTACAAATCCAAATATGGCCAAAATACAGAAGCATGTTTAGTGAAAACATTCAGCTAACATACTCAAGAAATTTTTTTTCACTTTTCCAGATTTTCAATTCCTATATGTTACATTCAAACCATCTTATGCATATTTCATCAACTAAACATCATTTCCTCTTCATTCTCACCTAAATTTCAACTCAATATCATTCATAAACAAATTATAGTCCATGATTGATCATGAACACTAAAAACAGAACATCAACATATACATATGTTCATAAAATTTCTGCTCACATTCTACTCCACTATCATGATCATTTACCACTAACTATCATCATATATGTTTCATTAATAAAGCCATGAAGATCAATAATAATACACTTATTTGATTAGCTCAAAGCTTCTTAAAAAAAATCACTTAACCCTAGCCTCCAAGCTTATACGATCATTAACTCTTTTAGGAGGAATAGGTTAGGTTTTTGTTGCAAGATGAAGAGGTAGCAAAGGCCTTGAAGAAACAAAGTAAAGGAAAACAATATCTCAACGTGATGAGAGTGAGGGTGAGAAGATCGTGAGTGAAGAAAATGAAAAAGATGAAGAAAATAGCATAAACGTGAAAGACAAAGCAAAGATGGTCTTTCAAATTTAAATAACGTAGGTTTAATGCTTGGTGAGTGTCATGACACTTACCACATAAAAATCAAAATGGCATCTTTTACATGGTACTCAACACCATTAATCTCTAGTCTATTTTCACCCAATTTCTAATCCAACCGTCATCCAATTTTCAATGAAATTTGTCATTAAATCTTAAAGTCACATATCAATAATTTCTACTGCCATATATCAATTATCTTGCCACTTGATATTTTTCTAGTCCAAAAATACCCATAATTTCATAATTTTCTCAAATTTCACCAAAAATTCTAAATCACTACTTATACACGTCAACTCAATTTTTAAGACACAAAATCCATAATTCACATTATAAACACATTAAAACAATCATTTATACCCAGAAAGTGTCAAATAAGTGCAGGAACAAATCATTGTAATATGTACAATAATCAAATTCATGTGTGAGTATGCTAACATTATGCATGAATACTAAAGGCATTTTTCTAATCTCTCATTGTTATTTCTCGTTTACAAAAATCTAGGGTTCTAATTTTAACATTTTATATGGGAATGGGATGTTACAAGGAGGATGGGAGCCTTTGAGAGGCTACCCCAATAAGGCTACTTGTTACTATGGTCACTCCCAATTTGGATGTTATGAAGAATATGTACTTAGTATGCAAGAGGCAGGGACTAACAAGAGATATTTATCAACTAATCGACCTTTTAGATAAGTAGACAACTTTTGGAACTGACAAGGATCACCCTAATATAGTAGAGCAGCCATCAAGACAGGGCTCACCATTATCACAGACAAAAGGACCAATGCGGTAGGAGAACTTAGATTTGTCAGCTGGTGCAAGATCACTTAGGGTGTCGACACCACGTGGACGTTAAGACCAACTTAATATAGCTTGATTTGAGAAGTATAGGGGACAAATCTTGGGAATCCAATGCACTATTTGTATAAACTAGGTAGTACTAATGGAGTGGATGGAGAGACAAGAGGCACATGATTGATGGATGGAGGAGGTTTTAGTGCAGATGGCATGATACATTAGGATATCCATATCACCTCTACCATCTAAAGTGACTACATTATCTTCGAATTTGCAGCAGTATGAGGCTCAAAGACTTGAGGATCCTCTGATGACCGATATACTAGACTCACTAAGAGATTGACGAATACAAAGACAGTCTGGATGCTCTATTAGGGTTTTCTTTTATTTCTTTTATTATTTATGTATTTTCTTATTTTATTTGTTACTTTATTTTTTTTTGTCTAAACATTAGTAATGCAATTTTAGTTTTTTTTTCATATTCTTTATCTTTTTTATTTTCCAATATTTTTCTTTTCTTTTGTTTATATTTCACAAGGATGGTTACATATAATATCATGTGGACTCTTCATTGAATTCAGAATTATATAAATCTTCTTATTCTGGGAAGTACCAATCTATATCTTTTTCATTTTTTATGCTTTTGTTAATATTTTATTTATTTGTGCTTTTAATGTGTACATTAGGGACAATAAACAATTTTAAGCATCAGAGATAGGTTGATAAAAGTTTTGAATTTTTTAAGATTTCTTTATTAATTCTTATTAATTGACATTCTAATTAGTTAAAATCTATTCAAACTACTTTAGGTTATTATCGATTATTTGAATTAGTATGCAAAAGGATGAGAGTTAGAATAGATTTGCTTTTATAAATCATAAATTTAGTAATCATTGATATAACTAATTTGAATGAAAATTGCATATTATTTATACATATAAAACTTTTTTGTGAACCTTTAACTCTAAGAGCAAATGCATCTTTATTTTAAGCTCTTTTATTCTTTGATGTATTATGATTCATGGATGGATGATTTTAGACTTTACGTTTATTATCCATATTGAGACCACAATGTTAAAATAGAAGCATTGAAATGATAAAGACATTTAAATTTAACAATTTGTTTTAGCCTATTTTCTTGATTGTTGTCCTACTATATTTTATCCTTAGGAGTAATCACTTTTAAAACTTAGCTTTTTCATTGATTATAACTATATTAATAACCTTTACCTTATTTTTCTTGAAAGCTTTTTTTCATTATTTTTAAACCTGAAGGATTTACATTTACTTAATTGCTTAAACTTGGATTATATTGAAGAATTTTAAAGAGGTCTAAAGTTTTTTTAATTATTGGTATATGGTGAATGTTAATGTGTCTTCTCTCAAGTGTTCTATTGTTATAATTTCTTATTCTCTCAAAATTTTTTAGAAGTTTTCATAAATAAATATTATGAGCATAGTAAAAAAAAATGTTGGAGTTGTTATACCAAAGGAATTATAGTGTGAAAGACCTATATTGTGAAGAACTAAGTTTCATGTAATTTTGTTTATGTAAAATTCCTTTAATATTGTTACCTTTCTTATTATCTCTATCATATCTTTACCTAATCCTCATTAAAACCTTATAACAAATCCTTTTTATTTTTGTTTCTAGTTTACTTATAAGTAGTGGAGATATGATTTTATTGCAAACTTATAATTAAGAATCCTCTCTATATATTGATTTGAGAGTTCTTGCACTTTCCACCCTAAACGCTCTGAGTGCATTAAGTGAATCTTTAGTAATGGTGCAAAAATTTGTGCTTCATTTCAAAAAGATTACTTATGTGATTGCTATTGATATTGACTTATGAAGGTTGGTTTTAGGATAAATTTAATTGCATATTGATTTGATTGATATGAAATGATGATTTAAGGTGTGATGGATAGGTTGAGGTTAATAAGGGATATATGTCTTTAAGTTTGATGATTGAGTTATGATTTGCTTGAAGGCAAATAAAACTTAAGTGTGGGAATGTTTGATAAACAATTAATTGACTATATTTTTATACTTATATTTAGTGTGTTTTGGTTGTTATTTGAGAGTTTTATATTATTTTTGGTACTTATTTTACTTCAAGTATATTTTAGGCAATAATTGCCTACATAGACCAAAAGGAAAAGAATTTGAGCAAAATAAAGGCACAAAATAGAAGAATAGAAGCAACTTCAAAGACATACGGTTATGTCTAAGGATAGTATAAATTACTGTAAAAGTGTGAAGTTTCAAAGATGCTATTTATGATCATGTGAAGATATACATCTGTATATGTGACATAGATGATCTTATATGTAGCCTGTATAAGCTTCTGAAAATGTGTGAAGTTGCAATATTTGAGGTAGTTTTGAGATACAGGGTCACTCACATGGACTTATAAGTAACTGTATATATTTCAGAAACCCTAGTTTCACACTTTAAGAGGAAATTATCAAGTCTAGACAAATGAGGAAGTAATTCAAATCATATTAGAGACCAGATACAGTGTAGAAGAAGCATTTTAAAACCTAGGATGAGGAAAACACAAAAATTAATTCAAGAGATTCGATAAAGAGCAACTTTTGATCCAAGTTTGAAGGAGATTTCAACAGTGATAAATAGGATATATAGATCATAGATCCTTTTTTTTCTAATTATTATTGTAAATAATTAACGTTGGTTTCATTTTTTATGCTGAGAGACTAATTTATATAGTGCTTAGATGTGATGAACCTTAAGTTGGGCTGGATAGTATGATATAGTCTTTTATTCAATGCAATTTAATTGATTGATTTATAGTGATTCAATTATGCATTTATATTCTTAAATTAATATGTCTAAGATATTAGTTCAACAGTTGATTTTATATGATTAAGATTGAAAATCCTCTTATATGAATAGATCTACCATAATTTGATGGAGTTATATGTAAAATTAGAGATAGGTAGACATAAATCCTTCGAATTATGGTCAAAACTAATAATGAAATTCAGGAATCGAGTAATGCAATCTTGGAGGTTTTAACTAGAAAGAGGTTTGAGTTAATTAATTGAAGGTTAGTTGTTAATAGTCTTGATAAAGATATTAACATAAGATAGGAATTTTCACAGTACAATAATCAATAATTTAATTGTAAGATAAATGATTAATGTTTAAGATATCTTAGGGGATTCATCACCTAGGTACTACTTATTTGATATTATTTAATCGTAGTTCTTTCTTTATCCTAGTTCGTTCTTGTGTTTAATATTAGTTTAGTTAGTTTTGAATTAAATACACAACTTGATTTGACGGTTAGATAATAGAAAAAAAGGTTAATATTAGTACATATAGTCCTCATGAGATCGATTCATACTTGTCATTGCTAGCTATAACTACACCTACACTATGTACTTGTAGTTAAAACATATAATATCACACACATCGTATACATTTTCGACTCCACTGGTTAAAATTATTTTGGTCATAAGACACTTTGGATGCAAAGTAAAGGCAAAAAAATATTTAAATTGGAACTAATAAGTATAAAAATATTCGAAGAGAAGTGTACAAGAGTAAGTGACTAAAAAAATCTCATAAGGTGATTTACGTTTTTGGATATGAGTTAGAGTACGATTGATAAGATAGATAGTAATTAACACATATTCAGCCCAGAAGTTAAAAGGTAAATTTGCTTGAAAGCAAAAAGCCTGAGTAAATTGAGGATATAGTGAAGTTTACACTCAAGATGCCTATTTTCAGTGTCGTTCCTATTATTTTGTAGGCCCTGGGAGAAATAAAAAAAGAGCCCCAATAAATTGACAATATACTTAAGTTTACAAGTTTGTATGAAACATAAATGACTCAATTTATAAGTCTACATAATCGACCAAATATTAAATGATCATAACATCAGCTAATAATATCTTACAAATATCATTAACCATAAAATAACTAAAAATAGTAACAGCAACAATAAAATAGCAATAACAACAATCAAACAACAATATTAGATTGCAAAACACTAAGAAATTTACACTAAACAAATACACAGAGGATCATGATTTGTGAAAAACAATTTCTCTGTGCATTTCTAGATGCAAAATCATTAATAAAATTATCAAGGTCAATATTGTCCAACATATCCATCTCAATATATAACATAACTAAACCATTCAACCTTTCTTGTGACATTGATGACCTTAAATAGGTTTTCAATAATTTTAACTTTGAAAAACTTCTCTCAGCTGATGTTACAATCACAAGTATAGTCAATAGAATTCAATAAGCAATTAAAACATTTGGATAACAATCTGCAACTTTAACAAATTCTAAAATTTCAAATGATGACATTAACTCATTTGGCAAAGTCAATTGTAATACTTTTTATTCAGAAAAAAGATAATCTAAATCCACATTTAATACATTATCATAAGAAAAAGTCGTCGTAAAATTAGTGCAACATTCTCTTAATTCATTATCATCTAATGAACTCAACTTCTTTAAATCAAATAAGAATCCAAAAATATTATCAAATGTCGTTAATTGTTCAAATCTATTTTTTAACGAAGTAATTGTCATATCCACAACAACTAGAAAGTAATTAACTCTAAAAGAATCCTCAGCTGATTGTATTTCTCCATTATGGTTAATTTCATCAAATTGTCTTTTCCTAATAACACAACGTCTAGTTGGAAATGTAGGCTCTATATTCATCTCAAGCGCAAGGCTTTTGACAATATTTATACTATAGCTAAATCCTTCATCTCTATATTTCTCAAAAAATACCATTACACCTTCTAATTGCTTTATGGTAGCATTAATGCACATAGATTTAGATTGCAACTTTTTACTCACCATATTAATAATAAATAAAATATCATACTAAATAACCATACCAAGTAAAAACTCAAAACTCACAAGTACACTAACCAAGCTTTCTGCTTCACTCTTTGACTTGGCATCATCACAAGATCTAGATAATTCTATCAAAGCCAATCTTATTTGAGGAACTTGAAATCTAATAGCTTTAACACTTTTTATTCGACTCTCCCAACGAGTGTTGGATAATGATTTTATAGTTAAGCCTAAAATAATATCAAACAAAACCTTCCATGTTTTAGGAGAACTTGAAAATAATGCATATATACGTTGCACATATTGGATCCCGTTACCGGAACCCAACTACTTATACAGATTCCCTCAAAAACTCTTCTTGCTCTGATACCAAATAT
>JANKYE010000224.1:10554351-10566027 GCA_032467995.1 Erythroxylum dillonii
CAAATTTCTATAATAATAAGAATATGAAAAATGACGAGAGGTATTGTCTAAAGGAAACATAAGATTCAATTCTCTTACAGGTTTTTTTTCAACTAAAATATCCTTTGCTTTATTATCAAAAGTATCCCAATTTTTAGGATCATAAATGTCCAATATAGGGCTTACTTGCTCATTTGTCTTTAAATTTTCTAAAGTGGATGCATTTGGTGCTTGATCATGCTCACTCAGATTTCTAATATCCTCGTGAATATGAATCTCATCACTTAAGTTTTCTTTATGTTGTTAAACACTATCTTTACCTAATTCCTCAGGACTCTCACTAGAGGAGTCTATTCTTTTAATAAATTTATTAATTGTACCTTTTTGGGATTCTATCAACTGTGCTACTTGTTTTCTTCTTTTTTTTTCCTTTTCACTTCCAGACAAATGCTTTTTAGGCAACATAATATAAACCAATTATAACACAGTTGGATTAGAAAAAACAAAAGCACCTGTATGGAACTAGAAGAAGTATGCAGACACAACCAAACTCCAATAGCTTCACAATATATCACAAAGATATATAAACGGTATTATATCTACGATAGAGGGATAAAATAAATAGCAAAATTTAATATTTAATATTAAAAAATAAAAAACAAAGAGCAAATTTTAATGATAGAGATACACTAATTTCTAAAAATACAAGAACTTAACATACTTAGAAAATACGCTAATATAATGTCCACATTAATGACAAATTACAAATTAATTATAACATATTCAAATATTTAAGAAGCTAAAAATACATGAAAAAGTCATAAACTTTACCTTTAAATTATACTCAGAACTCAGAAGACAGAATCGTAAAATTTTTTATTGCTAATTTTTGAGTTGGAATACTTTAAATACATATATTGATAAAAAAATAAAAGGTAAAAATATACATAAATATTTCAAAACTATTTATAAGTATGCCAAGTTAACTTAACCACAACGTTAACTTATCAATCTTGGAACTTCACGGCTTCCACCAACAGCCTCCAGCCTTTCACTAACGTTTAACTCTTTGAAAACATCAACTACACCAACATTAAAATCATTTATTACTACAGCGGCCTACATAACGTTTAAGAGTTGAGGCTTTCTCGTTAGGACTTGGGAATAGCGTAGGAGAGCTTACGTGCCGCAGCGGCTGATCTTGAGACTTTTATAGTGATATTGTAGTTATGGGAGTTAGAGAGGTCATATAACAAAAATTACAAAACATGGGATTGGGCCCTCCTTTTTATAGTAGGACACCTGTCCAGGGCCGGCACTATTATTTTCTTAAGGGGTTCTCACAGAGGAGGTTCAAATAGGATTTCATTCTCAACAAAATAATTATCTAAGCAAATAAGTTTTGTTCAGTACCATTATCATTGTGCACACATTTCACCTTTATGTTAAATTGGGTTTGGGTCATAACATAAAAATTCTTAATTATTTTGCCAATCTGAGTCTTTTCAGCCATCAAATATAACTGTATAACAATTGTTATAAAATATGAAGCAGCACAGGATGATAGAATACTCAAGTTGACAACTTCTTTCGGTATTGGTCCTACAAGTTTCTGAACCACTGAGAAATGGTAAATAATCTAAAGATTATTTGGACGTCACAGATTGAATCTTAAAAGATAGAAGTTATAGATCATACCCGTAAGCAATTGTAAGAAAGGTCGAGAAATGTGAACTTCGTCAATTAATTAATTTTTTCCCCGTGAAACCCACCATAGTCAATTAAATAGGATAAGTCCTACTGGTAAAAAATTAATTATTGTTTTATATTTTTATTTCTTCTGTAAGCCCTAACATGTAAAGTACACGACAACATGATACTTCCAGAAAATAAATTAATATTAAAATTACAAAAGTTGAGGACATCATATAACCCTCAACTTTTTCATTATTTTGAACCGGTTAAGGTTTTATTTGTACATGTTGTAAAAGCTTAAATCAAAATTGACCTTTTGCCTTCAATAAAGGTAACCAAATTGATAGAGCAAAACTCAATGCTGAGTCTCTAAACTTGATGGTATGCTTTTCCTTGGGTAAGCATTTCATTTGCGAAAGTTTTTGTCAACCCCAGGAGAGACTTCATCCATGGAATCAAAATGTCTTGCCGTTGAATATCCACCATAAAAGAAGAGGAAAAAATTAAAGGGGAAAAAAAGGTGCCCAACTAAATTCAAATTACAGCATCCGCCATATACGATTCATTTCAATTCAGAGAAAGTACCATACTTGACAATACCAAATACACCCAATCAAATAGTACATAAACAGAGAGATCATAAATAAGCACCAAATATTTTCTATGAAAAAAGTGTTCCCGCGAGTTTCAATACTTCCATAACTTATTTCACTGCAGTCAAAAAACAGGCCATTGGCAGATGCTAGCATGTATAGAAAGCCAAGAAAATTGCAACTATAACCACACAACATGATCAAAGACCCTGATCAACGAGATAATCTCCCAGCCTTTCAACAATCATATTGCATTGGCCTGGAGTCATCGGCTCATCATAAATACCAATGATTAAAGCCTGACTGGTTTTCTTAACGGTAACACCACCAGGTCCCTGAAATTAAAGACAAACGCCTCAGAAGTTTTAAAAATAGTAAACCTAACAAAAATAAACGCCAGATTTCGGATTTCAGTTGCAAGAAGATAAAGTAGAAAGCCATAGAGTAGTAACATCACACATTCTGATACAGATATTGAGGTCAGGAAGCTATTGCCTTCTTGTCTAAAATCAACCCAGCCATCCACTTTTGCAGAGTGATAATCTAGCTAGATTCAACAAAAATATACCCTACGGCGTGTAACAATCACATTTTTCAGATTGTTTACATTTTGAGCAGTTTCAGTTCAAATTTTGGAGATGGGGCATTCTGGGAATTCATAACACTAGTTAATTTTTCAAGCAAACACAATTTTTTTTTGTATTGTTCCCCTAGGAAATAAGTAGGGTGGCAAACAAACTAAAAAAAACTTCCTGGTACAAGATCATCACCTTTTTTCCTCGAATGACAGCTCCTGGCTCTCCTTGGATTACCATATATTTGGTGCCACCAAGGTACAATCCGGTGGGTGCAAGAAAGCCAGGTTCTTTAAAATCATTCATGACGTCGTTAATTTCCTCGGGCTTGAACTGAAGACAACATCAGATGAGCAGTAGAACAAAAGGAATCTTAGCAAAATACGGTTTTGTATATCCATATGCGACCACAAAAATGTAAGAGAGCACTTAGTATACAAGTGCCAGGGCACCTACGAAGAATAAGAGTTGCAATCACAACTTTGACAGTATAAATGTCAACGATCTTGAATCTTTGAAAAGGTTATAGTTTTCAATATCAAAAGGTTAATTCCCAGTCTCAGAATCTCAGCCTAAATGATGAAAGATGCAAACAACTAAGCGGAAAACCTACTAACCCAAGGGATCAAATATACCCATATAGACACAACCAATAGTCACATCCAATTTCATTATCGGGAAAACCAAAAAGCTCCCACATCAATCAAGTACTTTCTCAGCACCGATCTAATAACAGTGGATCAAGTGTCACGAACGTAAAATAAGCCCTACAAGATAATAAATCGACGGACAATGTTCAAACAAATAAAGAAGTCAGATCAAAAAAAAAAAAAAAAGGGCAGCTAATCCATCTCATATGCAACTTCTAAAAGAACCCAGAAAGTGAAGTTAAGGAAATGAGGACCTGAGGAAAGTTAGAGCTCTGAGCCCAAACGCTGCCGTCTTGGCCGATGATGGCGGCTGCAGAGAGGTGATTGCCCTCGATTTCGCACATAAGGTGATCATCGACGTAGGTTTGCCACGACATGGTTGTTGTTCTTCCAAGATTGGAGTTTGAGGTTGCGCTTAGAGTAAGAGATGGTTCTGTACTCAAGGTATTTGATAAGATGGGCAAGAGAAAGAGGGCAGATGAGAGAGAAGAAGGTAAGTGCGATATGTTAGGCTTGGCGTCTCAGTGTCTCTCTTTCTTATCTGTGAAGCCTTAGCCAGTAGAGACCCGACTTGGTTGGAAAATTATTAGATATTTGCGTTGAAGCAACGGGAAATGGAAGTACTAGTGTACTACACATCTTCACTTCTATTTTCTCTTTTTCTACATATTCTATTGTTTTTTGCTTTGAAAATTAGATGGAGGTGAAATTTGAAGGAAGAAAATTGTCAATTTACTCCAATTACGTTGTAATTAATGCTTGCAAAGTTATTTTAAACGCAAATTTAACTCATTCAAAATTAGGCTTACATCTGATTAATATATTTTAAAAATGTATAATGAGTTTACAATCTAAACTTAGATAATTAAAAAGTTGTACAAATTAATAGAAATTTAGTGTAAACAAAAAAAGAATTTACTTTTTCATTTGCTGCTTTTTGTTCATCATCAAAACAAAAACGTTGTGACCATGGAAGCACTTAGAATCACCAAATCAAATGCAGTTACACCAACCAACTTAATCAAAGAACCGATTGGGGAAAGGTCCGACGTGAAAGACTGAGCCATAGGAGCCATTAGCTGGCTTGAGAAGAGGTAAAACCTAGGTAGGGGCTTAAAACTTTTCAATCATAACATGGACAGATAGATCCACTTTATCTTTTCCTTTCAAAAAGAAAGATGCCCATATCCACTTTATCGCATCCAAATATTATCACACCATATCCTCACAATTACGAGTTATTACGACTCAGGCTCAGCTTCTTCCACTAAATGAACTATAATTGGGTCGGTTGCAGCTCAGGCTCAGGCTCTGGGATTGGGGTGAGATTTCTATGTCCTGTCGCTTACCCACACCCCAAGGGACAAATATATAAGAGCTAATTTTTTGGTTGAATCCACAAGCCATAAGACTTTCATATTCTGCTGACCAAGTTAAGATAATAGCTATAAATGTTTATGTGGGGTCAACCTTGAGCTAATTTTTTGGTTGAATCCACAAGCCATAAGACTTTCATATTCTGCTGACCAAGTTAAGATAATAGCTATAAATGTTTATGTGGGGTCAACCTTACATGTATTCTTTTTCATGCTCCTCCTGTCCTAGAAAAAGAACAACGTGAATTTAACTCGTCCTCGTGTGGTGACAGGCGTAGTATTTGTTTCAACTCTAGCATTTCATATGTTAATCCACAACTTGGTTTGGATAACGAGAAAGGAAACCAACAAAGATAGGCACAAATCACTAGCTTCACTGAAAGCTACTCGAGTGCATTCGAGTGAAGATACTTAAAAGTGAAATATAACTTAAGAATGTTCTGAAGTCCTCACTGCCATTTGCACCAAGGTGAGGTAATAAGAAAACTGGAGCAGGACACATAAAAATCAAGACATACCAAGAAAGATGATGCAAGCTTAACTGCTAAATAGCAAACAGCCAATATCTAGTCTTCACATAAAGGTTATTATTTCCAACATCTTCACTGCCAGCTCGACGCTTTCTGCAGATGCTCGTAAACATAAAACGCAAAAATGGGGGAGAAATGAAAATAGTGGTCGTACTCGTACTCCCAAGCGAAGATATATTGTAATTTATGACTTAGACTAGGCCTACAGCCCCTGATCAGCCAGGTAATCCCCCAACCTCTCGACAACCATGTTGCACTGTCCAGGAGTGACAGGCTCATCATAGATACCGAAAACAAGTGCTTGGCCAGTCTTCTTTATGGTGACCCCGCCAGATCCCTGCCAATTCAAGACACTCAAGCTTGTTACTGAAGTTGAATACATGCTGCAATTCCAGCAATCTCGACATGCAATTCTTTTCACTCTTATCATCAAATGAGAATGGAGATGCCACAATATTCGAGGATAGAAACATGAAACCGGATCTAGATGCCAAAACAAGTTTCTATTCATTGATATTAACATAATAAAGTATAATTAATTATATACATCACCTTCTTTCCACGAATTACAGCTCCTGGCTCGCCCTGAATAACCATGTATTTTGTGCCTCCAAGGTGTAAGCCTACAGGTGCAAGATGACCAGGTTCCTCAAAATCTTTCATAATGCCTGTGATCTCATCAGATTTCAACTGAAAATGATGTAACAAATAATAGATTAGAACTCCTTCAAGGTTGACATTGGTATACAGGACAAGGATACATACAAAAATGAATACAGATGAAGGCAATCATGTATAATTACATAGGAAATGATAAGATCAGCCGTAAGCATGCCATTTTTCTTTTAACTATGGGTTATCAAGAAAAGAAACTAAATGTAACTCAGTCTAACCAACAAAAGAGATGACACGAAACATGTCATTCACATGCAGTTGTTAGGTGGATTCTGAGTGGCTGTATATATTGTAACAAGAGGTTTTTAGGCTTCCAATAAGGACAAACCAGAAAATGCTAGCTAAGCAAACGTGGACAGAAAACCGGTTTGGTCATGAAAGCAAGGACAAACATATTCACAAGATTCGAGTACTGGTTCCTGTCAACAAAAGCACAGTGGGAGCAATATTCATTAGTCCTCCTCCACTCGTAAAGGACAACTACGCGACCAAGTGCAATAAATATATTCGAATAGTATCCTTAAAATCCTTTGGAATAAAGTCAAAGCTACAGTCCCCTTGTATTGTATAATTAAAATTAATTTGTTTATCAGACTAAAATTTAAGTTTACGTGGAGGGTCGCCACGAAATCTTAACGATGCACTAGATGGGACATAGGCACCAAAACCCTCAGGTCCAAGAGCTAAAATCAGATCAACATGCAAAGATTGAATCAAGTGATCGCTGACTCTAAGTAATGTTGCACATCGAATGACACAACAGAAACCACATTTCTCCACATTGGCGAAAGTAGTCATTTTGAAGCTAAATCGATTCAGATCGACGCACCTAAACTGAAGACAGAAACCGACATTATCAAACAAACCATGCAATTTAAACAGATGAAGTAAAAAACTTCAGAAATGAGCATCAAAAGGAGAGAGATGACCTGGGGGAAGGAGGAGCTCTGAGCCCAGACGCTACCGTCATGGCCGACAATGGCAGCGGCGGTGAGATGGTGGCCTTGGCCTTCGATGTCGCACATCAAATGATCATCCACGTAAGTTTGCCACGACATGTTGTGTTTTTAATTCCTCAAACAAAGCAAACACTTTCTCTGTGTTTGAGTTATTCCTGTTTCCTCAGAGTCTCTCTTCTCCTTTGCTCTGTCTCCCAGTTGTAGTCGGGTTGTTTCTTGTAGAAACACTTGCTGCTTTTTATTATTTGTATCTATAAAAAGGAAAAGATTATGGTCTTGCTATTTTTGTATACTTAAAGGAGCGATGGGTGCGGAGAGAAGTTTTGAAACTGCAATTTCTTTTTTGGCTATTAAATCGAATAAATAATGATGAATATGAATTGTTCCGTTTTGATCGCGTCCTGACCTTATTTTAGTTTTCTTTTTGCCAAGAGTAACGTCTTCACGTGTCGTTTCCACCTTTCTATCCGCTTCCCCCTTCCCTCCTCATCTAACGCATTGTTTATGTTAGCTTATGTCATTGCACAATCTTACTTTTGATCTCCAAGTACTACTTCCAAAGTTTTCTAATTTACCCATCCTCCATCACTTTTGTGTTTTTTTTTTTACTTTTTTCTTAATCTAATTTGAAATTCACGTGCTCAAAGCTGAAATCTTAGAGCCATAGAGATGTCAGTCATAGCCACATAAGGTTTCAGTATTTTTGGTCACAGGAGTTAATATTTTGAATTTTGACCGGCCTTATAAGAAACCCTTGTTTTCAATCCTAAAGTGTAAAATCATATCCACATTTTAACATCCGCGAAACCTCGTTCAAAAAGAACAAATTCATCATATTTAATATCGCAAAATTCATATTCTATCCCCTTTATGGATGTGAACCATAATGGTACCAAGTAAGCCCTGGCCGAACCATTGACCAAGCTTGGGCTTCATTAAAAAAAAAAAAAACTAGGTCTTGGTATGAATTTGAGCGCAGAGTCAAGATGTTAGTTTTCTTATCTAAAACTACATTATTTTGCACTAATGTTTTTTGTTACTTATTAGACGAAATGTAGAGGTTCTCGCTCTCACCTATCCCCTTTGAAATCTACTTCTTCAGTGGCAACTAACCAACATCTAACTCTAATAGCCACCCTCAACCTTAAGGCTCAATTCCTTGCTCTATAGTCGCTGCTTCATCATCAAGCCAACACCCACACACCGGCCACTAGCGTCCATCGAGGTATGCTATTATTGCATAAAACCTTACTTAACACCAAGTTTCCATAAAACCTTAGTTGCTTTCTTCTTCATTTATCTTCACTTCGAATCATTCATCGGCATATGCTTTTATTCTAATTGTTTATCTATGCTTCATTTTGGCTTGTTTAAGCTCCTCGTAATGGCAATACAACAGAGTAGGGTATTGGAGATGAAATATAGCGTCGCTGAAAGAAACAAAATTGTCACAAAATGTCTTTGGCAACGAAAAAAATCGTCAAACAAATGGTCGTAAAAGCCAGTAGGATTTTGTATGGTATTCACTGTAGGATTTTCATATATCACAACAATTGCAATATTTCTTTATTAAGAAGGAATTGAACATGAGGCAGAGGTGGTGGTTGGAGTTAATGAAAGATTATGATTATATGATAGAGTACCACCCCAGAAAAGCCAATGTAGTGGCTAATGCGTTAAGTAGGAGAGCTACCAGTTCTATAGCACAATTGAAGCCGATATGTCTTCCACTTCTAGAGGAAATGAGATCTCTTAGGAGTGAGATTAAATATGATAGACTAAATGGCATTAATTGCTACCTTTCATGTTCATCCCAACTTGGTGGATCAGATTAGAGACAGACAGAAACAAGATCCAAAGTTGATGAAATTGAAGACGGAAGTTGAGACTGGGCAGAGAATAGATCTTACCATCAAGGAAGATGGTACAGTGATGAGGGGGCAACGATTATGTGTATCTGATGTAGAAGAATTAAAGAAAGAGATCTTAGAGGAAGATCATTCCTCAGCTTATACTATGCATCCAGGTAGCACGAAACTGTAAACACTCTCAAAGAACACTATTGGTGGAGAGGGATGAAGAAGGAAATAACAGAGTTCGTTTATGAGTTTTTAACTTGTCAGCAGGTAAAAGTAGAACATTGGAAGCCTACGGGATTAATGCAGCCCCTCACTATCCCATAATGAAAGTGAGAGAAGATTACTATAGATTTCGTAGTGGGACTTTCACAGAGTCAGAAGGGGCATGATGCTATATGGGTGATAGTGGACAGGTTAACAAAATCCACAAATTTCCTTCCAATTAAGAATGATCATCCCTTAAACAAGTTAGCCTAACTATATGTGGATGAGATAGTGAGACTCTATGGTACGCTGATTTCTACTGTCTTAAACCGTGACCCTAGTTTTACATCAAGATTTTGGCCCAGCTTATAGAAAGCAGTAGGTACATGCTTGAAGTTTAGCACTCCCTTTCACCCCCAGATGGATGGACAGCCAGAGAGGACTATCCAGATACTTCACGATACACTTAGTTCCTTGATTATAGGGTTTAGGGGGAGTTGGGACACACACCTTCCACTCATAGAGTTCGCGTACAATAACAATTGTTAGGTCAGTATTAGCATGGCCCCTTATGAGGATCTTTATGGAGAAAATGCAAAACTCTAATATATTGGGATGAAGTTGGTGAAAGGAAACTAATAGGTCTCGAGCTTGTAAAGGTGACACCAGATAAAATTCAAGTTATTTAAGATAGATTAAAGATAGCTGATGATAGGCAGAAAAGCTATGTGGATAATCAACGTAGGGATCTTGAATTTGAAATTGAAGATAGAGTATTTCTCAAGATTTCTCTTCAGAAAGGTGCACTTAGATTTAGGAAACGCATTAAGGTAAGTCCGCGTCATATGGGACCATATAAGATCATAAAAAGAATTGGGTCAGTGGTGTATTGATTGAAGCTACTAGATGAGCTCGCGAGGATTCACAATATCTTCTATGTATCCATGCTTCGTAAGTACCTAGCAAACCCTTCACATGTAATCACTGGACAACGAGTGACCCTAAAGGAAGTTTTGACTTTTAAGAAGGAACTTATACAAATCCTTGATCGCAGAGAACAAGTTTTACGTAATAAGATCATTCCTTTGGTGAAGGTACTGTGGGGGAATCACGCGATAAAGGAAGCTACACGAGAGCCTGAGCAACAAATGCGTGCATTGTATCTCCACTTGTTTTGAACATGTATGCTTAGTTAAATTTCGAGGACAAAATTTGTATAAGGAGGGGTGATTTTAAAACCCTGAAACTTTCCTTTCATTAAATATAAATTTTTATGTTTAGTGAACAATATTTTTGAATGAATAGTAAATTTTTTGGGACCCAACCTCGAAATAATGAAAAAATATTCAAAATAAGTATTAGAGTTTAATGATAGTGAAACTGATCGAAAATAAGTCCTATAGGATGGATTTCGGGAGTCATGAAAGTTTAGGACTAAAATGCCCTTTTTGGAAAGTAATGGGTATTAATAATTTTAATCCCATTCAAAAAAATTTAAAGCATCCGATCAATAAGTATTGATCTTGATTAGAGTATTTCATGGTCAATTTATTGGTAAGACGGTTGCAGAATATTTTCGGAATTTAATTCGGTTAGTTGATGAATTAAATTCAATAAAGGACAATTTGGTCTTTTACATTTAATGAAGCGTAATTTGGTCATTTGAAGAATGAGTCATTAGAAGAAAACCAATAAGAAGGTGAACTGTGGAATCCATTAAATGAGCATTAAAAAGAATAAAGGAAGACCTTTGTCTTCATTTGCACATAAATGTGAAAGATCAAACAAAAGGGAGAAAAGAAGAAGGGACATTCAACCAAAGAGGGAGAAGAAGAGTGCAGCTATCATTTTCATGGTTTTGGAGCATAAATTGGAGAGATCTTGATCAAGTGGAGTTACTCGTCAAATACCAAGAGATTGGAAGATAAATTAGCAAGTTTTCCTAACCCAAATTTCTAGTTTTGGGGCTTTTCAGTGGGATAGATTTATGTAAGATAAATGATGATTTTGACTTGTCATGGAGTAGATAATAAGTTTGGAAGAATTTAAGGGATGAATATGACAAGAGAAAGAATTATGTTCAATGAATGTTTGTATTTGGTTCTCATATGACCTGAACCAGACATCTTTTTTTACTATAACTTGGCTTATAGACCTCTAATAATATTTGCATTGAATATTGATTTTGTTTTTTAAATTTTACAATAAGATGCTAGAGTTGTTGCAAGCATAAATGTATGAGGAAAATAAGCTAAATATAGAAGACATTTGTAACAAGAAGCTTGATATACGATCCAGATACATAATGGTCTTAGATTTGACCTGAAGCCAACTACTTCATCCTCGTCAAGACCACCATACATTCAACGTCTTGAAGAGAAGAACAAGTCGCTTAAAAAGAAGTTGGCCAAGCATGAAAAGTATATAAGAAAATTACTTAATCTAGATTATATAAGTAGTAACATTGAAAACGAGTCAGAATAATTAAAATAATCTTTTTATTTTTATTTTGTATATAAAATTTTTGAAATTGTAAATTCTTGTACATGATCAAATATAATGATATTTAATTTTTTTTATA
>JANKYE010000224.1:10699093-10709962 GCA_032467995.1 Erythroxylum dillonii
TAATAATATAGTTTGGACCTTTTGTGTTAATAATAATAAAACATTAAATATGAATTACAGTTTAATTAAATTAAATTATTTTTTAAGTAGGTAAAATTGTTTTAGTATTTTGTATGGCATTTACTAATAAATTCTAATAATACAATCCTCATAATTTATTCAAAATAAGTAGAAATTTGTACATTTATTTATTAAATAATTAACATTTTAATTATTAACATAAATAAATAAATAATCATAAAATCATCAAAGTAAAAATTATAGTCAAATTACCATCCCCATCACCGTCAATTACCATCACCGTCAATTACCATCCCCATCAACTGCCGCACCCCAGCCCAATGACACCTACCGGCCTCCCGACGCCAGATCTAAAAACTGAAAAAGATTTTTGATTTTTTGAGTGTATTTTTTACTCTTAAATTTGAAAAATAAATTCATTGTATTTTGTTATTTGTATATGTTTTGTGATGGAAATTGTTGGAAATTATTGGTATGTTTTGTGATGAAAATTATTGGAAATATTGGAAATGAAAATTGTGTATGTATGTTTTTGTAATTGTTGAATTGAAATTGTTGAAAATGAATTTGTGATGGTTGAAACTGTCGGTTGTTGGAAGTGGAATTGTTAGTTGTTGGAAAGAAAATTATTGGAAATTTGGAAATAGAAATTGTTTATATATGTTTTGTGATATTTGAAATATTGAATTGAAATTGTTCAAAATTGTTGAAAATGGAATTGTTGAAAATTATTGGGAATGGAAAATGTTGGAAGTGGAAATTCTTTATGTATGTTTTGTAATGATTGAATTGAAATTGTTGGAAAACGTTAGAAATGAAATTGTTGGAAATTGTTGAAATTAAGAAATGAAAATTGTTAGAATTTGTTGAAATTTGAAATTGTTTATGTACATTTCATTATTTTGTGAATTGTAAATTTGTGATGGTTGAAATTGTTGGTTGTTAGAAATGAAATTGTTTGTGTATGTTTTGTGATTATGTAAATCATACCCTTTAACTTGATCTTCATCTTTAAAACTTTGAATTGAAATTGTTTGAAATTGTAGGAAATGGAATTATCAAAAATAGAAATTGTTTATGTATGTTTTGTGATTGTTGGAAATGGAAATTGTTTATGTATGTTTTAGGTAATTATGTTTGTTGAATAATTGAATTGTTAGTTTTTGACTTATGGTGAATTGTGTTCGATGAAATTGAATTGTGTATGATGTATGAGTTATATTATATAAGCTGGACATGTGTATTTGTGTAATGAAATTATGCGTTCTTTATTTCAATATAAGCATTCATTTATTTACAGATAAATGGAAGGAAATTCAAATACTCCTAATCAAACCATTTCAGGAAGATACAGTGATCTAGCTTAGGCTCATGCTGTATTGGTTTCTAGTATGAGAAACCATACTATTTGCTTGTTTTGTAACAAGCATTTGAAAGGTGAAGGAATAACTTGATTAAAGAAGCATTTAGTTAGGGTTAAAGGAGATGTGAAACCATGTAAAAAAGTAAGCTATGATGTGAAGTGGCAGATAAAAACTTTGCTTGAAGAATGTCAATACGAGAAAGATATAAGGGAAAGATTGAATTTTAAAATTGGTAGTGGAACTTCATTTGCTAGTTTTCGGGATGATTGTGAAAATGTTAAAGGTGGTAGTGGTAGTAGTAGTAATAGTGGTAGTATTCCATCACAGGCTCAGCAAGAAGATAATGTTACACTTGCACCTAATGCTAGGAAAGAAGAAGGCAGGTGACTAGTTATTTTGCACCACAAACAATTCCTGGAGCCCAACCTTCAATTTGTAGTGTAATGCATTCAAAAGAAGCGGCTCTTAATGTCGATATGGCAGTAGCTAGATGGTGGTATGATACAGGTTCATCATTCAATGCTTCCCAGTCTTACTTATCAACCTATGGTGGATGCAATAGCCTCTTACGGTTTGACATACAAAACTCCTTCGATTGATGACTTAAGAGACAAACTTTTAAATTACTTAGTTTCTGAAATTAAAAGTTATTTGGCTGAAAGAAGAGTGAATTGGGTTACTTTTGTTTGTTTAATTATGTGTGATAGTTGGAGAAATAGGAGATCATAGCCTATTATTAATTTTTTGTTTATTCTGCAAATAGCTCAATGTTTTTGAAGTCTATTGATACATCTGATCTTATTAGAAATACTGATACTTTATTTGAGATATTTGATGAAGTTGTGAATGAAGTGGGGCCAGAAAATATTGCTCAGTTCATTACTGACAATGATTCTGTTTATAAGGCGACAGGAAGAAGGTTACATAATAGATATAATTCTTTTTTTTGGACTCTTTATGCTACATATTGCATTGATCTAATGCTAGAGAATATAATGGATCCTAGGTATTTTCCTATTATTGATGAGACTATGCAGAAAACAAAAAAGGTGATTAAGTTTATCTATAATCGTGCATGGGTTTTGAATTTGATGAGAAATGAATTTACCAATGGTAGGAATTTATGTCGTCCTGGTATGACAAGATTTGTAACAAATTTCTTATCACTTCAATCTTTTGTTTTGATGAAGAAAGAGTTAAGATAAATGTTTACAAGTGATAAGTAGGTTGCACTCAACATATTAGGTCTAATGCTGAATTGAAGGTTTCCAACATTATTCTAGAACATAGAGAATTTTGGTCTCAATGTCAATTTGTTGTCCGAGTTTGTGACTTTGGCGAGCGTGCTTTACTTGGTTGATTCTGAAAAAAAGCCAACAATGAATTATTTTTTGAATGTCATGGAAAGAGCAAAGGAAGCAATCAAGGTCGATAAGAAACATAGGCCTTCTTTATATATACCATATCTTTCAATCATCAATGAGAGATGGGAAAGACAACTTTCTTTTCCTTTGTTTATAGCTGGGGCATTTTTGAATCATAGTGTGTATTTCAGACCAGATTTTACAAAGAAAGTTGAAGTCGTTAGAGGAATGCTACTCACTATTACAACAATTATTGGCCATGAAATGATGCAAGATTTTTTAAGCTCACAAATAAAGCTTTATAAGCTATCTTCTGGAGATTTTGGATTGTCGATTGGTATTCGACAAAGAACAAAACTTTCTCCAAGTATTAGTTGTTTCTTTTTTCTTATTTGTTAGAAATTAATTATCACTTTATTTTGTTTGTAACACTACTTTTGTTATCTTACGATTTACAGTTTCTTGGTGGGATCAATTCGAAAGTGATATTATAGAATTACAAAGGTTTGTAATTCAAAATTTAATTCAATGTATGAGTGCAACGAGTTGAGAACGGAATTGGAGCACATTTGAATTCATCAATTCTAAGAAAAGAAATAGATTGGAGTACAAGAGATTGAATGACTTGGTATTTGTTCGTTATAATTTAAAGCTTAAGGAAATGTATGTTATTATCATTATTAATTTTGATATAATTTCTTATAATTTTATAATAATTAAAATTTATTGTTTATTAGGAGTCTTAATAGCACCAATAGTTCAACAAATCCAATATCTATTGGTAATATCGATCTTTTTACTTATTGGGTTTCTGAGGAACCGAATTTGATAGATGTGAATGACTTGGAAGATAATATTGGTTAGGAAAGCATTGACATGTTATTTGGTGCATTGAATTTGAATGATAATGATGATGAGGCTCCTCTCAATGATGATGATTTTGTACCAAATGATAACTAAGGTCAGTGTAGCTATAGCAGGTATCCTTCTGTAAATGATTGAATGAAGAGTCAGGTTTTTATTTTTCTTCTTCTTTTAATTTTACTTATATTTGATGTATATGTTAAATTATATATAATGTAATTGTAAATGTTTTTATTACAGGTTTCACTTTTACTTGGTTGGTTCCTTATCATGAGCTCTTGTGGTAAATTGTAATAGTATGAAAGTTAAGGATATTTATTTATTTGATGTTTTGAAATTTTGATGTAATTATTATTTATTATATGATGAAATTGTAATATTTTAAATAAGAATAATATTTGTATAATGATAATTGTCTTTTTTCACATTACTTGTGATTATTATTTATATATGAAATATTTGAAAATTATTGTTATTTCATATCAATTGTAGTTATTATTTATTATTATGATTTTTGAAAATAAGGTTGATATAAACTTGTATATTATACAGTACTACTGTATAATATGACAATGAACTATTTTAAAATTTCTAAACAATTCAGAGATTATTTCATAAATTTAAAAAATTATCCAAAACGATATCCGATATTAACCGGTACCGATATACTATCATACTAAATCTCAATTTAATACTAAATCTGATACAATATTCGCAACGTTGGATTCTCTGCGCATGTTCAATAATTTGTATATTAATTTGTCTTTTATCGCTCACACTTTCCTAGCACAAAGAAGTACATATGGACAATTTTAAAAGATTTTAAGTTTGAGAAATAAAAAGCTACGTGACATCCGATTATAAACAACTAATTTCATAACATGTTTGGTAGTGGTGAACAATTCAATTGAACATGCTAACTTAGAAAACAAAAGATTACCCCGTACTATGTTACTGCTTCTTTGTCATCCCAGACAAGAAGACGGTCAAGTTATCACACCTTCCTTCAAGAAGAAAAGAAAAACAAATTAACACGTTGTGAAAAACACACAATTAGCAAATAACTTTATCTTGAACGTCGAGCTTAAGCAATGCATTAAAAATCTTGCGGTCCTTAAACTCATCCCATAAACGTTGTATTAATCCATAAACAGGCACATGCATGCATTACCCACTGCATTATAAATGACCACGAACCCGAAGACCACCCTCCCCAAAGCCAAGGCCAATTACTTCAGATCATTGCCTATCACCTAATTAGCTTCTTGGCAGCATTATATGCTCTTCTCAATGGCTAATGCCTGTCAGTCTCAGTCAATGCTCTCACTTCTCTTCCTCCTCATTTGCTTCTTCCCCACAGCCATTTCTCGAGCCATCATTCAAATGCCCCACGAGCACCGCCTTCACAGGAGAGACGAGGATCTCTTCTGTGAAAGTTGGAGGCTTTCTGTGGAAACCAACAACGTTGGATACTGGACATTAGTCCCTTCCAAATGCGCCAGCTACGTTGAGGAGTACATGAACGGCGACCAGTACATCTCAGACTCTGTGGCCGCTGCTTTAGATTCGCTAGCCTTTGCCGAGACCGTCAAGGTTGGCTCCGATGGGAAGGACGCTTGGGTCTTCGACATCGACGAGACTCTACTCTCTAATCTGCCTTACTACAAGATATATGGATACGGGTACGTCAAATGACTCTAGCCCTTGCATATTTGTGTACAACGTTAATACAGGTGCTTCCATAATCCTTTTAATTGTGTTTATTACTCTTGACTAGCATTAAAGCAATTATTGCTATTGGTCGTACCTTTTAAAATTAATATAGACATCATAAACTATAAGATGTGAGCTAAATATCAAGTAATATTGGTGGTGATGAACAAGAAAAATACTGAAATGATGATTACACAAATTTTTCTAAAGCAAAAAATAAGACTTTGTTTCTAAATTCTTTGGTAACGAATTATTGTTTTCCCAAGTTGCAAGCTTCTTCAGTTTGAGGTAAAGGAGACAAAAATGTTCGATCCACTTGGTTCAACCCGAGATCAAATTTATTGAACTAAATTTGAACTTCAACTTAAATGTTGGCATCCAATTAAGTTTAGGTGCGCGCCACAACAGGAATGCTTGGGTTGGTCACTAGTCACATTCACAACTCACAGAAGTTCACATTAGCCTCGCTAGCTTTTCACCGATGATTAATGGGAACCCAATTCTCTACGACGACTTTATACATGTAGGCTTGTCAGATAGAAGTGGGCCTATATATGGAAAGGATCATCCCACCTCATATGTAAATAAACCTCGTACATGATGTCGATTTTAAGTTTATCAACTCGATCTGGGTTTGGCTAACAGAACAGAACCTACTACCGACGCTGCTTTCAATGAGTGGGCGGAATTAGCAGCAGCACCAGTTTTGCCAGCAAGTCTGAAATTCTACAATGACTTGAAACAGTTGGGTTTCACTATAATTTTATTAACTGGGAGAACCCAGAATCAAACAATTGCCACTGTGGAGAATCTTGTAATTGCTGGATATAGCGATTGGGAAAGGCTAATCTTGAGGTAAGTGATGATAACAGTCTCACTTGCCAAGAATTTCCATACATTAAACTATTCACACCCTTGGTTTTTGACACTGTACAGGGGTCCAGATGACAACGAACCCGCAGTAGTCTTCAAATCTAAGAAGAGAGCAGAGCTGGAGAGCGAAGGGTACAGGATTCGTGGAAGCTCTGGAGATCAATGGAGTGATTTATTCGGTTATGCAGTGGCAGAAAGGTCCTTCAAGCTCCCAAATCCTATGTACTTCGTTCCATAAACAATTATCAGCTCAGGGCTGTACTACATTTGCAATAAATAAGGCTTAATGTATTGACTATATTGTAACATCTTTGTCCTAAGTTGAAGCCTTTTATCGGGCCATTTTATTGCCACGGTAGCTTGATTTCATTTCCTAAGGTAATGACATTGATGTACTTTCTGATTCCCGCAGATTTGGGGTTCAGACTTCACAGAGCATGGATCTTTAAAACACAAAAATAAATGATCCCAATATCTATAATCGTTTGTTCCATTTTAGGGATAACAACGGAGATTCAAGAAAAGCCCAGGCTAGTTCATACAACCAAACCAGCCTTCGTAATAGAATTCTACGCTTTACGCGTCAACCTAACAAGTTACACATATCAAGTGGTTCAATTTTGACACAACAAGCTTCAAGCCTTAAGTAAACAGTGTAAGCTTTTATTCAAGCCCAAATAACAAGTCAAATGCATAAGCAGACTGAAACATCTATAAAGGTGTATACGAAAGCACACCCAAGCTTATTATTTTATTAGAGGAGGCGTTAGAAGAGGCCAACAATTAGCCATTTATGCCATTTTTTATAATTTGAACTTGTCATTTATTATCTCTTATTTTAGGCCTAAGGACTTATTTATGGGCTATTCTTTTAGTTAATAGCATGTGTTTTGTTTGTTTGGGTTATTTTGAGACTTATTTATTTTAATATGTTTAGCCTATCCTAAAAGGACTTAGATCGGATTATGTTCAATGGGCTAGATACTCCTAGATTTGTTAGAATTATCCTACATTAAATAGGTTTACAAACCCATTTCTATTAAGGTTAGGACTTAGTCAAGGGTATTTATACCCTATTATATCCTTGTAACCCTAGATTAGATGATTAATAAAATTTTAAGGTACTTGTAATGTAAATTGATTTATAAAATTTCTTTGAGATTGATTCTCAAACTTCTGATTTAAAGTTTGATTTAGCGTATTCTTATAATAGAAAGATTAAGATTTTGATTCAACTGGATAAGAGGATTTTAAGAATCTTATTTTCTGAGAGTTTTCGTATCAGTAGTGTTACTGATTATGGCTGTAAGCTTTTCTAGACGGTCTAGTTTTGGTCATGAAAGATGCATGTACATTGGTCCTGCGTCTCTTGCTTTTAGTATCGGGGCATATCTTATCCACAAACACAAACTGTAAATTACCTAGCATCAGATTATATGTGCTTAACAACCTATTCCGCGCCAAAAATATCGTCGTTTTGGGTATAAACAGATATAAAATAATGTTATTTTTAGCGCGTAACAGAGTAGTTGGAGAAATAAACGACGAGGTTCTAAATCATAATTGCTATTTAACTAATCTATAATGTCACCACCAACCTGATGTACAACATCTATAATTAATATAAGACTGAACGCTGTACCTATCTTATTCATGGAACTGAGGAGTTTAGTTCCTCCAAGGACTTCACTAATGACCCACAAATAAGAGGTTGTGCTGCTGGAATTCTAAGACAGCTCAATCCACCTCCTCGTATCATAGAACAGTCTGGTTGAGGTCTCTGCATGTCTCTCCCAGGAATGCAGTTTATTGAGAAATCGAAACCTATTTTTCTAGAGAACAAATTGGCACATTCTTGGCTGAACCCAGATAGAAAATTATAAGCAACAGTTAAATTCTCAAGTTGTTTTAGAGAACAAACCAGGTCTGGCAGTGTTCCAGATAGCTCATTGTGTGCTAAATTCAGAACTTCAATCTGACCCAGACATGATATTGTGTCTGGCAAATGGCCCGTCAGTGAATTATAGCTCACATCCAAGACTTGCATGTCTGTAAAGAGTCCAACTCCCTCTGGAATGCAGCCAGTTAACTGATTATTCAGAAGCAAAATCTCCTTCAATCTGGAGTTCATGAATCCAAAACCAGCTGGAATAGTTCCACTCAACTTATTATTAGCCAAATTAATCACAGAAGCTGGAGAGCTGCCCAAATTATCAGGAATGTGGCCATCAAATTGGTTGTTGTTAAGAAAAATTGCATCAAGTTTCTTATTGAAGAGATCTTCAGGAATTGGTCCAGAAAAGCTGTTGAATCTGAGGTCCAAGTAAATGAGATTTGGGATGTACAGAGTGATCACAGGGAAAGGGCCAGAAAGCAAGTTGTTACTCAAGTCCAACTCTTGAAGAGACATGAGGTCTCTGAAAGTATCAGGAACAATTCCTGAAAACCTGTTACTGTTGAGATGAAGAACAGACATGTCTGTGAGGAGAGAGAGTTCTTTGACAAGTATGCCTTGAAGATTTGCACGGTTGAGATCTATACCTGCAACAACTGGTTGAGTGGACGAACCCAGTTCACCATCTTGAACATCAGCACAGAACACTCCCTTATAAGAACATACATTAGACCCAACCCAAGTATCAAAGATCTTTAATGGGTCATCAGAGATTGCTGACTTCCATGCTTGTAGCGCAGTGTAAGCACTGTTGAGGTTCGAAACTGAGGAGCTTGATGGTGTTGGAGTGTTTATTCCACCGCCAATCGAGACTCCTCCGCCACCTGCATTGCCTATTCCAACACCAACCCCAATACCACCACCAACACTAAAACCTGCCAACTCTCTTGGGATTACTTGGAAGATGAAGAGAAATGTGAGAAGCCAACTACTCTCCATTGTGTACGGTTTACTTTGGTGAGATTTTTGCTTGTTAATGTTTGCGGAAAATAAGCTCATTGCATTGAAGTAACAAAATGGTGGGGTTATTTGGTCATAAGCATCATAGATGGATCTGCACCTTTAGTTTGGGTCCTAAGTCCTAGCCATATGTATGTTCCTTACTCTGCATTGTAAGGACCGGTATCTTCCCACTTTTTACTTCAAGGACTCGGTTAGGATTATGATTCAGCTATTAATTATTTATTACGACAGTTTTTTTACTATGCCTGTGAATTAATAGCTGAAAGTTTCAGCTTTTGCTTTGATGAGAATGTCCATGTCCATTCCCTTCAGGGCTTCTGGGTTACCCTATTCTACAACACTAAAAAACAGATCTTTCATTGGCTGTATAGATCTAAGCCACTGCATCGGAGGCTTCAAGCTAAAAATGGGAGCTTCAATTATGAGGTCAGAGATTGAAACAGCCAAGTGTTTTGTACTTCTGTAGCAAATGTTGGATTTAAATCAGCAGTAAAACTTGGACAAATGAGGGCGTATACATACAACACAAAACTGGCATTTGTAATGATGATATATTGAAATTGTGTTTTTGTTCTCTGACTTGAAAACTAGACGAGAACATCCTTGCAGCTAATTTCTACTTTTACCCTTAAAATGGTCACAATTTCTTTTGAGTTAGACATAATAATCTTTTTATTATTAAATCCAATATAATGAGAAGTAAATATTAATTAATATGTGCAATTAACTCTCCGTACATTTGATTGCTTTTTTCCTTTTTAACGGGAAATTTTGTCATTTGATGCTGCTGATACATGCGAAATGCACATGTAAGCAATTGAGTCTCGTACCTCAGTAACATGGAGTGTCCCGTTTACGTGAATGATTGGAGTAAGGTCCACTGTTCATAGCTAGACGAAAAAAATGGCCATCTTATTGTTGTTTGCATCTTCTTTATCCTCTAGCAGAAAGCAGCCAGCTTTCATGATTTCTCTTTCAGAGTCCTCACCAAACAATCCAAAGAAAGCAAAAATATGGGAGCACAAAGTCCAAAAAGATCATATATATCAACTGACGGTCCACTGCAGTCTATATCTGCTGGAGCGTTTATGTCTGTCGGAAAGTAAAATTGAAAGAGCAGACCTCACCTCAGTGTAGCAGGCTCTATTAAATGCTCATTTAATTTAAATCGACAAAGATGATACATATCTGTGAGAATAATAAAAGAAATATAAGAAGCAATTAACACGCAATCTAGATGGATATAGAGAAGAAATTTCGTGGCCGTTTGGATAAGCTTCTGAGAAGTAGGTAAGTATTTTTTAATCATAATTATTTTTAAAAAATAAGTATTTAGTTGTAAATCAAAACTATTTTTTTAATTGATATAATTTTTTTTAGCAGTAAAAATATAATTTTTTAAGAAGTTTAAATTTGTAGTTTCTCATAAAAACTTCTCCGATAATTTTTCAGGTAGTTTTTTTAGATCAATTAATGAACTTATTTTTTAATCCCTTTTAACTTTATGTTTTATACATAGTTCTCACAATTCCCACAAACCTATCTTCACGCTTATCTGGCAAACCTATCTTCACGCTTATCTGGCAAACCTATCTTCTCTATTACAATAAAATGCATAATTTATTATATATTTAACTATTTATTCAACTTGAATATTTATTTTGAAATTTATATAATCTTATTTGGCTTTTTATATGTTTTAATATTTATTTTTGATATTAGTTTTACTTATGTTATAATTCATATAAAAGAT
>JANKYE010000224.1:10740173-10756392 GCA_032467995.1 Erythroxylum dillonii
AGTTTTGTGACACCACATAAATTTGTCAAATCATATATTTTAAAAGAGATAAATAAAAAGTATAAATCTATGTAATATAATTAATTTTGTGCTTTTAGTTTTATAAATTTTTTAAATGATATTGTTGCTAGCTAAATTTGTATTTAGACTAACAATCATTGTCAATAATATAAAATTTGATTTTTAAGAATATGATATTAATATTTAATAGTGATTTATATTTTTACTATATTTCAATTATTTTGTAATTATAATGAAATAAATATAATTATATATGGTAATTAATATAATGATACATGAATGTATAGATAATAATTGTAATTAGTATAATGATTTATGAATGTATAGATCATAGAAAAATTTTCTCATATTTTAGTTATCATATTATTCTATTTAATCATAATTCTCTATTTATTATATATAATTTCTATAATATATAGAGCATAACATACAGGAATAGGGTTTGGCGATGAATTATAAAATTCATTGCAAAAGTTTCACCTTTTTGCAATAATTTTTGTATTCATCACCAAAGGTGAAGCAAAACTACGTCGTTTTATGAAATTGAAAACCTAATTACCCAAACATAAGACATAAATTGTTTAGATAAAGCCTGCAAACAATTATGGGCCCAAAATAGAACCCATTTCTACAAACAACAAACATTCTACTTACAAAGAAACAAAAACAACAACGTAACCCACAGCTGCTAACAATGCAGAAAAAAGACAACATTTTTGTAAGTAGCAAACAAGACAATTTATCTATGATGGCGTTTTATAAATAAGGCAAATAAATCCTCTTTAGCCAAAAGAGTCTCCAAATGCTTCCTAATTAGGGTTGAACCATCGAACATGATCTTCTTCTTTGAGTTGGTCAAGTTGCTAGGTATGGGTTCCTTTGTCACGCTTCTCACCTTTTCTTCTTTTTTTACCTTTGATTGTTCTGCAATAACTAGTCATTAGGTTTCTCTTAGAGGAGTCACAGAGCACTTTCATCCCAAGCGAAAGCTAACCTCGAGATATGAAATTATTTGATTCTTTTGTACAAACTCAGTGTCTTCTTGCTTAATCTAAATTTCCAGCTAGTAGTTAGAAATCATAGGGTCTTGTTTTGAAGAGACAGCTTCGATCCTTAGTATTCATTCAACTCTTCGAGTAAGTCTTCCCTCTTTGTAAATTTCTGCTTAACTGCTCTAAAGTTTATCTGTTTATCTACTTAGATTTCTTGTGTGCATTTTCTATGTGATTTCTGCATCTTATTGATTTTGGGTTGGCCTTCCTATTTTTGTACTTCCTTCTATTTTGAATCCCATGATAGTAGCTCTCTTTATATCTAATGAGGGGCTCAGGGGCCCAACTCTTTTTATCAGAATAGTGGCTTTAGAGGAAAGCACACTTAAGTCTGCGTCCCCTAAACATAGTACATATACAGTTAACATTCTTAACCTTGTCATAATAAATTGTCTCAATTAATATATATCAAAAAATTAACTTTGCTAGAATTTTGGAACATTCAAATAAGAAGTCTTCTATTCTTAAAGATGTTAAATCACCTATTAATCTGTGGCATGTGCTTCGGGTTTTATTTATCTTTAAGGTTAAGTGCCAAACAAAAAAAAGTGCTTGTACGAGGGATTTTTAATTGCTTAGAAAATTAACTTTTGATGATCTTTGCTTCTTCTGTGAATATTTTGTTAATTGCATATATCTAATCTTCATATAGTTTTTCATTTTCCTTGTTAAATTGTACACTTTTCTTCTATATTTGATTATATCTATTACTTGTTTTTGTTTCTATTTACTTTTTAGAATAGCACTATTAACATAAATTCATCATGAAATTTCGATGTGACAGATAGTTTATGATGGCAAAAATGAGCTCCGATAGGAGGTATCTAGCAAAATTCTCCCTCTGAAGAATAAATCAATGCATAACAAATCTGCTCATTAAAGTCTAATCATCGCTTGCCTTCAATGGCTATATCCCGATGGTCCGTATAGGATTATGAGAAATTGGCTATTTTAGAATAATCGTTGACTGTAAAAACTATGTTTGATCATTGTGAATGATGGAGTCATTCAATCAGGTATGCATGTGTTCAAATTTGGGTTCCTTATACCGTTTGATTTAGCTTTTTAAGTTTTTATGATTTATTTTTTTTCAAAAGATTGTGAAGAAATTAATGTGATTGTTATATACTATTTGTTCCTTAGGTGAAATACATGGTACATGTGGTTCATCTAATTTAGTGATTCATACTGCATTCGGGAAATTGTTCATTATCTACTAGTTTAGTTAAAGTCAAGAAGTTGTTAAAAGTGGGTGTCAATAAACTAACTCTTGGGGGAAGATCTTTGTCTATTTCAGTTGATGACTTAAAACATGCAAAGAACTTTCTTAGGAATCCAAACATAAGAAATTCCTTTACCTTATCTACCAAGTCTCATGTCACTTAGAATATAGAAAAATAATTATTTCTTCTTTTTGTTGGAATAGGCGTTAAACTTTATTTATTATTTTATCCTTAAGGATTATTAAAGTTCTAATTAAAATCTTATATTACTTATCATCAATCATTGTATTATATTACTTACCATATATCCCTATTTATTGTTTTTTTTGTGTGTATAAGAATCATATATCATTATTTACAAACTTCATATTAAAACTATTAAAAAATTTTGTGACATCATGTAAATTTGTCAAATCATATAATTTAAAAGAGAAAAATAAAAAGGATAAATCTATGTAATATTAATTAATTTTTATTTTATAGTTTCATAAATTATTTAAATGATTTGACATTTTTGTTAACTAAATTTATTTTTACACTTAGAATTATTGTCAATAATATTAAATTTAAATTTTTTCAGTACGATGTTCAGTCATAAATTGATGAAGTCAAAGTTAGGGAATTCATAATTATAAATAAGAGAGTTATTTTGTTATTAAACTTTTGGCGACGATTTTATTCACGATGACTTACAAAATCATCACCAAAGGCTTACCCTTTGGCGACGATATTAAAAAACCATTGCCAAAGGATAAGTCTTGCCACCAAAAAACTTGCAGAATTGTTACCAAAGATCACCCTTTGGTTACGATTTTGAAAATTGTTGCCAAAAGGTCACAATTAGCTAAGATTTTAAAATCATCACCAGAAAAAGATAACCAAAGGTACTTTTTGTCATAGTGATATAATTCTGATCATGGTACATAGTTACTTTAATTGATGATATAATTGTGAGATCAAGTTACAACTTGTAATAGCTCGTCTACAATTGTGGTCATAGAACGTAAGTTAAACTTTAGAACATAATAATATTTACTATGTTCTATAAATACTGATGTCTTGCATCTCTTTAAAGGAAAATGGAAATCACAATGATATACACATGATTCACAAATTTTCTTGCATGTAGTGTAAAGCTCCATTCTGTACGGAATATTTTCATTTTCGCATTGAATGTACAAAAATGAACACAACTAGAAACCAATTGGCGTTAAGTAGTGAGAAGTGCATTTTAAAGTTAAAGGTTATTCTTGTCTGCTTATTCCTTGTTCTGCCTTTATTCTCTTCAGAAACTACTACGAAGCTGCCTGTAGCCTCCATCTTGATGTAACTTTACCTACGTGCACGTCCCATGTGGGGAACGATAGCATGCACCAACTCTCTCTCTCTCTCTCTCTAAGCTTTCGAGGGATAATCACATGTTTTACTCTATAATAATGCACAAAAGCTCGAATATGGAATAAAATAAAGCTGCAAAAGAAGTTTTCCCCAGGGAGGGGAAAAAAACGCGGAGGCTGACTTAATTGTGATATTCGTTACTACTACACAACGATTCTTGATTTTCAATGTGACGTCTCAACGAAGCCCACGTTCAGTTCATTTGTGTCAATCAGCTGCACAAAAGGACAATATATTACGTTTTAGCTATAAAGAGTATAATGACAGACCAGCTTTAAACCAATTATTACGCATGATATAAGAAATATGGTGAGATAAATATATGCAAGGGCAGTAAATAATTAGTCACTTCAAGAAAGTGACAAGCACTGTTGATTGATGTTGTTGAAGCAAGCAAGAGCCGCTGAAATTGGTTAATCAGAAGCAACAAATTGACGGGTGAGCGTACTGTCAAAGTGGGAAATTCTCCACAACCATTCTTAGAATTTCTGAACTTATCAAAGGCAAACAAGCTCCAGGAGAACTCTGACTTCAAAAATCATTTCGTATCAATACACTGTTTAATCAGCACTCATAAAAGATAAACTTATTAGTCATCGTCATACCTCTTTCAGTCAAATACTTGTCTCAATTTACACTAATTAAAGACAAAACTATATAATTGAAGATACTAATTACAAAAAAAAAAGATGAAAACAGAACCTCTTAATTAACATCAAGAATGATGAGATGTTACGCATCCATACATGCATGTTGAGTGAAAGATTATTTGATTTGATAGATTTTTCCATCCTGTTTCACAAAGGAGGGAGTATATTAATATCATGACCGTAATTCAACAAAAAATTTCCTTCCTTAGTATGTACTTAAACTGTAAGGGATGATGCTTGTCATTAACAAAAGAAGTGCATATCAACATTAATATGCTGATCAGAAGTTGTCATGATTATATGCAATCTATCCACTATAAAATGTCCTTTCTTATTTAGGCAACTAAAATTATGTGTCTTTCATCGTCATTTTTGCTAAAGCACGACTATTATAAATTGCTAGAGAGTTGTGATTGCCGCCTACTCGAATCTATTTTCCAGAATCCATAAACATCAGGCAAGCAAAAGGATTGTGGCACCTTAGAGGAGATTCCAATATAGAATACTACTATTCACAATTATAATAAACTAATTATATTATGTTTTAGAAGTAATTTATACTAATTACAATAAACTAATTACACCTTGGTATCTTCTTATTATTACACAAAGAAGTTTGTGAACTAATTTATACTAAACAAGAAAAGATTATTGGAACCACGCACTGCATAATCTCAGCATTGTTATTTCCAAAAATAGGCAACATACACACATGTGATCTGCAAAATTCCATGAAACTTTAAGAAGTTATCTGCAAAATAAATTTCCCGTATTTCTACTGAAAAGGGAATAAAGCTAATTGCAACAAAAAGTAACAAAGATTTCCCTGCTATATGATTTACTCAAACTATCGTATTCTTTTTTTTTTTTTTCACAAAACACTATGAAAGAACTTATACAGGTGCCCTGAAAATAAATAAAAAATCAGAATAGAGATGCCATTGTAATCATACTGGCGACGATTTTCATGCACGAAGATTTAGCTTTGGGTCTTTGGTTCTCCTTCTATTGTCAGTTGAGAGCAGCCTTTTCTTGGTTTCCTTTCTTTTCTCCTTTGATTTTCATACTTTTTTTCCTTTTCTTCTTTTCATTTTTTTCTTCTCAAGGACTGTTTTACAGTTAGTTCAGTTGAGACTTCAGAGAGCCACTAGACCTTTGGCAGCCACCTCCAAAGAGGAAAAAAATTATAAAGAAAAAGCACAAACTATATTTGTAGGTTTATACTTTCTTGGCCTCTTGTTGAAAAGAAACTTCAAGCAACTGTGAGGCCTCAAGTACTAATGACGATGACAATGATGTTGTCTGTAATGTTGTTCTTTACCTATTTATTCTCTATTATTTTCTTTCTTTTTACTCCTACCCATCATGATCCTGGTTGTCAGGTCCTGGCCAGAAATGGGAGTACTTCAACCATTCAGTCTCTTGCTGGTTTGCAATGGATGATTCCTGCAAAAACAGCATTTCCGAAAAGCATGTGAATAATAGGGTTAGGGTTTTGAACAGAAAGTTCATTGCACCTATCAAGAGAGAAAAAAGAAAGAAAAGCCAACAAGGAAATCAAAGAAGCTGCCTCTTTTGTCCCTTTTTAATCTTCTCCGCTACCTGATCTGTGTATATCTTGAGAGGACACGCATGTTAAAAGTTTCCAAGTCGCTATCATCCACTTTCAAAGAAATAATACAACAACAAAAGGAGGAAAAAAGACTATATGTATGCTTCGACTATATAATTTCAACATGATCCCATTTTTCCAAACCTCAACACTCCAACAAAAGAGAAGAAAAAGAACAGAAGAAATAGTTGTATACTATGCCAAAAAGGTAGTTTTCTCGTATTTGATCTCTTATGGTACAATGGAACATCCTTAATTGATTGTCCAGTTTTAAGTCTTTATCCTTTTATTGTTTTGGGCACGAAAGGAATGTAAGAAGAAAAGAATTTTTGTTCAATACTGGGAAAACTCCTAGTGCACAGAGAGGATTAAACCGGAAAAAAAAAAAGAAGGAAAAGAGCCAAAATGTGGACACTTATAATGGAACACACATAACAAGGAAGCCTAAATCTTCAAGCCCCTCAACAAAAAGATGCAAGTCTAAATCACATGATAGTTAGTCCTATCCTTCTTTAGTGAAAATAAGAACTTCAAGCATGAAAATGAAAAGCAAAACAAAAGAGATAAAGAGAAAGAGAAAAGTTCTTGGGGTTTACATCTTTAATTTGAAATATAGTAGAAGAGTAGAAAACGTAAAAAGGTAGTGTTTTCCTTTATTTTTCCTCTTGATATTCCTTCTTGCCTTTTCTTAACTCTTCTTCACAGTTGGGAATAATTAAAAAGAAGGGTCTCATGGATTTCAGAGTCAAAAAGTTCATACTCACTTCTTTGATATCAGTTAAAGAGGTGCAACCCATTATTATTTCCTCCAATCCAGATGCTGATCTGCTTCCTCCTAACTTATGATGTTGTTGCTGCTGTTGCTGAAATGACAGAAATACCATCGAGTTCAAAAGATCTAAATAATCGCCATATAATCACCATCATGACTTCAAAGGAAGCTTAAAAAGTAAAATACTGACTATTTTACCCGACTTTGCAGACACTAACAAAAACAGTTTCATTTAATTCATAGCTTCCACTTGTCCACCACCTATAGAAGACCTTGAGTAAATGGAATTATGGGTGAAAATTAGCCACTCTCATTCTAGCTACTGTTAGTCGCTTGAGTTTCACCTAAACCTAGTTATATGCATTTGAGAGAGATGTCGGTGGTTGAGTTCCCAGTACCCACTTTCTTGACCTTACTACAATACATGGTTGAACTTCCCGATATCATGTATAGAAATGACGAGATAAACAATTGAAATATAAGAAATTACAAGCAGAGATTGGTCACTGTTAAATTGCATAGAAGTGACTCAGATTTAGCTAGACTCGTCTTGGATTATTCATTTAAAAGCCACAGAAAAAAGGGTTGGAACTGGGTGCCATGGAAGAACTATACATATGGTAATAGCCAGCTTAAGAAATTACTTGGATTTCGTTTTGAAGGATGATTCCGGGGACATGGTAAGGGTCCTCGTCAAGAATGATGGAAGTGTGATGGAGGGGAGGTGGAGAGATGATAGTGGAGATGGGATGTGAAGGTCTACTGATGTGGAAGGCTGCAGTAGCAATCTGATGGTGTGCATGGTGGTGGTGTTGCACCTGATGATGATGATCATGAGCCACATGATGTGGCCTCTGTTGTTGCTCCCGAATCTCATCACAGGTGTTAGTCGATGCTGGGACTTCCCTTACCGTTGAAGCTTCACCTATCCCCACCTGAAATAGACACAAGCCCTCAGTGGTGAACCAATTTGCTGGGCAGTCCATTTTCAGTATTTAGTGTCTTTGTTGATTACTCAGCTTTTGAGTAGTTAATAGTTTCAGTTTTCGTTTTTCAGTTGCCCTTTTAGTTGGTAAATAAAAGCATGGTTGGCTAATAAAGATAATTAAGTGAGGCCCATAGAGCTCTTTCATGCTAAGCCATAGATATGATGCTTGACTGATTTTGATGTTTAAACTCAAGAACCTCTGGAATGTTGAGGAAGGCAAACAAGGCAATCTCAGAAAGGCTATTTTTCTTAAAGTTAAAAATACGTACAAAATTTTAATAAAGCTTATTTCCTGCATAGAATCTTTATCGTCATGCACTTAGGAACTAAAATAGTTAAATGGAAGTCATATACTTGAGAGTTTTGTTTGATGAATGATATATACCTGATCATCAAAGCTTTTTCTGAAGTGGGGATAGCTAAAACGGTCCGATTTCAATTTCTGAATATCCATGATGGCAGCAGTAACAGTAGCTCTTGATATTTCTTCTCGCAGTGGAATCATCTCTTTGGAAGAACAATTTCCACTATCTCTTCTGCTATGAAGATCACTACTTCCTTCACCAGTCGTTGCATTTCTCTCAGTCCAATTACACTGCCTTGGCTGTGTCTGATAGAATATCTTCGATACCACTAACTCCCCTTCTTTCTCTTCTTCATGCTGCCCCAAATGGTACTGATGCATTACCCAATTAGTCTTTTCGGGCTTCCGATTCTTGCCGAAGTTTGTGTAGAGTACAAGTATTTTCTTACACCCTTTTTGCTTGCCATTAACCATGACAGGTCTCGTCTTACCTGTTTTGTGCCACCTTGTTTCTCCACCTTGCAAATCGCATTCGTTTTGAATTTTTCTTCGCTTTCTTGTTCCAGTTGTATAAGCCTTGGAAGGTCTATGGAAGAAGTGCCTGCTCAAACCATCTCTAGTGACTCCTGAAGAAAATGTGAAGCAAAACGTTTCTCAAAATCAAAGTTAGGTTGACTTAGGTGTAACAAACTGAGACAGACCCTATGAGATAAAAGTCATAGGAGCAGGAGCAAAGAACCAATGAAAATGCGTACGTTTAATTGCTCAATTTCAGTTTCGAGGAAAAGGACAAAAGACTCGAACTTTCGTCGAGTAAAACCAAACAACTTGACAAGAAAATTACCAGACCTGGAAGTTTCTCAGGATGGGTATAACAAATCCCATCTTCTCCTTCAATGGTAGGGATGAATTCATCTATCAAAGGGTGAGATTTCATGTCTTTGGCTTCCACCTGTGCTTCAAGGTGTTCTATCAGTTCTTGGTCAGTTGGATCAAATTTTACACCAGCTGGTAGACCTACCCAATCCTGTAGAACCCATGAAAATTCAAGTTAGAGCAAAACAAAAGAAAAAGGATAGAAGGAGAGATATGTTGACCAAAAAAAAAAGCTCCAAAGAATAAAGCAGAAAGCACCTGCTTTGCCTTATTACAAATATTCTTCTGCCTTTGTTAACAAAAATTTGTCTGAAACTGAAGAATATTATGAAGATTATCCGTACCGGTTTTCCTTCAAGCTTGTGTCCACAGCCTGGACACTGCTTTGATCCACAAATCTGATGTTCTTCGAACTTTGCGTCGATGAGGTCAGAACTGCTGACGGAGACCAAATTACTCCTACTCATCGGTCTTCTAGCTCAAGTACACAGCCGCTAATATTTGCTATCGTCTTCCTTTGGACAACACTTGAAATTTTCGATCAAGATATCAGGTTTATGCAAGATCCCGCCACTCATATCCCTGTCAGATTATCGGTATAAAAAAAACATCGGTTTTTTAGATCTGTAGATATATACATCAATGGAAATAGACAGAGAACACGTATCAAAGATATGGTTCGTTTTGGTTTCAGGTTATTAAATTGAAATGATAAAAACTGTAAGCAGCCGGTGACAAATTATATTACACAAAAGTAAGAAATCTGATCAACAAATCATCAAATTGTGCACATGAACTTGTAGCATGCAATATTTACGAACCTAAGTTGAATTAATCAATACCCAGATAAGAAACCTCACAAGAAAAGTTTTTTTTAAAAAAAGAGAACTTGTGTAAGGTGTGGGTATAGAAGAGAGAGAATAGCTTAGGTAGAAGTAGAACAAAGAAGATAGGAGGAGGAAAAGAGGAAACTGTCACAGTAGGATTCAGCTATAAACCTGTGCTTTAACCATGGAAAACACCAGAAATCCCTCTCTCTAATCTCTAACTTTATCCGAAGGAAAAGAGGAAAAAAGGAAAAGCTATGGGCAGACACACCCCTTTAAGCCTTTTCTAATTCAAGTAGTGAATGTAAGCGGTTTATGAGAGAGAACGAAGAAAAAATAAAACAGGAAACAAAGAGATAAGTAGTACCAAAAGAGAGTGAGATCAGAGAGACTACAAACACCAGTTGGAAATTTTCTAAAGTACAAGACTTGCCTCTCTCTCTCTCTCTCTCTCTCACCCACAGGATCACCTTTGTTTCAAGATATTGACTAGTAAAGCAAAAGCCAAGAAACGGCCTTCAAAACTGTTACTTGAGGCACACCATTCAACATCACACGTAAACAACCGCCGCTGCAAAACCAAATATCTCTCTATTCCTTGTATAGTTTTGCATTATAAAATAACATAATAAAGAAAAAACAGTTGCTAGTAATTAGGGTTTTTAAAATGTTCAAAAAGAAAAAGGAAATGGGGGGAACATATATGTGTGTGTATATGTATATATATTAGATAGTATACAAGGCAAGAAGCTTTGAATAAGAAAGACGATATCAGATGGGGTTATTCCCAGAACATTTTCTGGCTGATTCACCTTTTATAGCACATAAGCAGAGCCAAATTTGTATGGCAAAGGGAGTCGATTAATATAGAAGAATAAGAAAAGGGAGAAATAGTAGTAACTCACATGGGTTTTGAGATGGAGTACTGATGATGATTCTTCAGCCATGAATGTTGGAGAGAGAGAGAGAAGAGTTAGAAGGTTGCTTGATATGCAAGGTAAATGAGCAGTGCACTTGATGGACCACCACCACCTCTTCCTATGACAACTTATCATCATAATCCAAAAAAAGAAAATGTGTATGTAATATATATAGTAATGTCTTCATGTGTTGCACCAGTCACTTGAAATTACTTATCTTATTTATATATTTTAGATATTTCTTCTGAATTAACCAAATGATAAAATTCCCACAACAATAATAAATTTATCAGATCAAGTCGAGTTGTGATCTTAAGATTCACGTAAAGAGGAAACTAGTATTCAGTATTTTTTAAAACCCTAATGTATTCTTTACATATATGTACGTTAAGGGCAAATCTAAAAGTGCACGGTTCTCGGACAATCATGTAGTGTCTACGAAATCTTGGACCCACGATGATCAGAAGGACAGAGATGGAGGATGTTTGTGTTTGGAATTCACGTTTATTACATTCTCTCGGGCAGTCAAGGCTAAATGATGCAGGGAGTCAGGGAAGAGACCAGAGATGTTTGAACCAACAAATAGATGGCTTTTGTCTGGTATCTTTTTTGTTATATTTTTTTAATAGTTTTGGTTTTTCTAGAATATATTTTAAGGTGACGGGATTGTGTGTACGAAACATTTGTGAATACCTCCCATTAGGTTAGGCTTCTCTTTTTGTCCAAAAATAGAGAGAGAATCAGACTGGTGACAAAGCCCGATAAGTTTGACCTTTGACCAATCTAGCGAATGGAATCCAAGCATATTGTGACAATTGTTCCAATGTTTAATTCCGCTGACTTTTCTTTTTCTTTCTCTTAATTTCCATTTTTCTTCGTTTGCTTTCACCTTTCAGAAACGTAACCATAATAATATATCGAACTCGTCCATTACAAATAATAAGGTTAATAGAGTGTTGATGTAACCCAACCGTATGATCTCTCGTTTATCATTGAAGTCTTGGGATTTTTAAATCAATAAGGTCCCATTTCATGGTAGAATTTACAACTTATAAACAAGGGATCGGAGTATAAAAGATGTTTGATCTAATAATTTGCATTTACTAATGATTCGATTTAACATGCAAATATTATCTAGATGTATGTATAATTGAAGTCCTAGTCATTTCGAAGAAGAGTCAATGGTGGATAAAGAATGACAAAAGAGTGAAATCCTACAAAGACATATTCTTTGAAATTTTCAAATTTTGCAAATCGAAAGTGCGTATTAATTCGTGGAAGGAAAACATTATATTATTCATCTATAGCATGATAATGTCTCTTATAACAAGAAAAATCAGTACCAAATATATATAAAAAAATGTCCATAATGCAAAAAAAGTATCAAGGAATTGACAAACTTAAAATCCCTTGGTCAACATTAGTTTGGTGGAAAGTAGAAACTTGCATTATAATTAACGATATTGATAGTAGTTAAACACTACAACTTTAATGAAATGAAAAAGAAAAAGCACCTGTAGATGAAAAAACCGCTAAACATAGTTTGGAATAGGCAATTTCATGGATCCCTCCTTATGGATCGATTTCTAGTCTAACCCTTATTGTCCTTCTTAGGCTACTGACTATAAATCAAAGTGGTTAACAATATAATTAGTGTAAATTTTTTGCCTGCAAAGTAATTTTAGTACATTATTTCATGCTATAATATGACATTTTGTGGGTTTACTTTTATAAGTAGTTTAAGGATACTAAAATTTTACACTAACATCTACATAGAAACTAATAAAATTTTGCTAAGTGTTTGATATATGTTATAGGTTTGGACAAATTCAAAGCTTAAGTTTGTAAGAAATACAATAACTAACGTTGAATTACGACAGTTAGGTTAGCATCCCCTTCCTCATGCTCAACTCCGACACATCTTATATATCCTTAGTAAGGTCCAGATACATAAAGGAAGCAATTGAACATTTTGATACATGGTAAACGTGTCTCCCTACAATGAGAATATTAATGGGTGTTATTGTTGTTGTTAAACACGTTTCTTTACGAATTAATTCAATGTTACAAAAAATAAAGCTTTTTATACGTCGTTCTATCTTCAGCGCATGTTGTCTCCTGCAGAGAAAAGGTTCCTACTGCTATACTACCACGTCCATAATACTTCAGCATGCATCTAAATTTATCTTTGATTTTTCTAAGGAAAAAAAATAGTAGTAGGAATCAAAGTTACCTGATTGCTACCCATTATTCAACAACATTAATCATCTAAAAATGTACCATAGTTGCAGCTTCTAGTTGATTAAACTTATAATTGGAATTCTTTGCGTAAGTAAATTAACAAACCAAAAGGATTAAAAGTTAATCAGATGTATAGCTGAAAAGAAGGTTTACGTTGATCAAGAAATTTCTTATTTCATCATAGTCTGAATATATACAGATAGGGATTTTATACTATACATAAAGAAATGCAATTGGCTACTGTGTTGTAGAGTCTGTAACAAAATTGACAACTAATACAATTCTATTACAATAGAAGCTTCTAGTGTTCTGTACAAAATGAAAAGAAATAAAACAGAAAGGTTCATGTGGTTCAGTCCCGAATTTGTGATGTGAGTTTAACACCTTCTTCAAGTCGGAGCCTCGAAGAAACGAATGGATCCGAACTTGAAGATTAGGTCTTCGAATAAGTCTGCTAGATGGTGTTGGCTTCGTATGTGTTTGAGATCTAGGAACCCCGAGTTCGCCGCATTGCGTACTAGATGAAGATCGATCTCCAGATGCTTGGTCCTTTTATGGAAGAGGGATTCTTTGATATGTGAATCGCTGCCTGATTATCGCAGAATAAAGGTACGACTTCTCTATTTTCCACTTGAAAACACTTTAATAGTTGAATAATCCATTTTAACTTGCATGTAGTTAAAGCTAAGCTTCTGTATTCTACCTCCGCAGATGATCTACTGACTGTTGTTTGCTTCTTTGTTTTCCGTGATATGGATGATTTTTCTAAGAACACGCAAACTACTCAAGGACCGTCTGCTAAACACGCAGCTTGCCCAGTCCGAATTAGAGCAAGCAGTCAGTTGTAAGTTCAAATTTGATGCATAGAATAAGCCTTGGTTATGTGTTCATTTGAGTGTTAAGTCAAAATAACTTTACGAATATAATTTTGATGAGGAACAAATAATAATGAAAGGAAGCAAATATGAAAAGCAGACGGAAGCTAAATTGGAAAGCAGACGGAAGCAAAGCTAAAGTGAAAAGCAGGCGAAAGAAAGCAGACGTAGAAAATAGACGCAAAAAGCAGACGGAAGCAAAGCTAAAGTGAAAAACAGGCGAAAGAAAGCAGACGCAAAAAGCAGACGAAAGAAAGTCAAAGCAAAAAGCAGACGAAAAGAAAACAGACGAAAGTAAATATGAAAAGCAGACGAAAGCAAATATGAAAAGCAGGCGGAAGCAAATACGAAAAGCAGACAGAAACAAATATGAAAAGCAGACGAAAGAAAATAGAAAAAGCAGACGATAGAAACCAGATGATACGAAAAATAGACGGAAGAAGCATAACACGAATCAGTCTGAGTTAGTTACAAAACTCAACTAAATAACCGTTTCTTTAAAGAATCAAGAAGCAGTTAAAGTCGAAGGATATAAATATGAGTCGGAGTCGAAGATTGCAAAGTTAGACAAGTTACTGAAGTTTAGCAAGCTTAGCATTTCTTGAGAAAAACTATTGCGCGAATAATCAAGAGCTATATTTTTCTGTAACAAAGCTCGAAAATCCTTTTAGTAGAAAGTAGAGCAGATAGCCTGTAGAGGCTAAGAGTGAAAGAATACTGAGTATAAGAGAACTGAAGAGGCTCAGGAACAAAGAATACTTGTAAAGTTTTTGAGAGATAGTGAAATCTTAGAAAGATATCTAAGGACTTGACGTAGTCCACGGTTTGGGGTGAACCAGTATAAAAATTGTTGTATCGAAATCTCTCTACTCTCAATATCTCTTATCTTTCAATTTTCGATTTTGCTGTTATACACAAGTTTACAAAAATTCTTTACGACTGTGATTCTCAGTAGTTCTTGTGAAAAGAACAAGTTTCGTTTAACTAATTCGTTTACGAAGGGGATTAAACGAAAAGGGTTCACAATTCAACCCCCTCCCCCCCCCCTTCTTGTGCATTTAGATATCTTTATTAAGTCTTGTATTAATGTGTGATTCAATTCAATTGGTATCAGAGCTTGGTGTCCAAAGATCACTGTAACAAAGTGTGGATCAAAGATTATGGCAGAATCACGTACATACATAGCAGAAGGTGCCTCAGTCCCTAAACCTCCGACGTTCAACGGAGAAGACTATCACTACTGGAAAGATAGGATGCGGTTATTTATCGAATCTACTCATATTGACCTTTGGGACATAATTGAGAACAGACCATACGCACCGATAGATGAGGAAGGAAATCCTATTCCACGAATCAGATGGACGACTGATCAAAAGGCGAGTTTCCAACTTAATTCGAAAGCAAAATTCTTCCTGACTTGTTCCTTGAGCAGAAGTAAGTACGATAAAGTCCACAGATGCGCTACTGCGAAGGAGATTTGGGACACATTATCCATCACACATGAAGGTATGAATCAAGTCAAAGAATCCAAGATAAGGATTCTTGTGAATCAGTACGAGCTGTTCAAGATGAAAGATAAAGAGTCTATTGATCAAATGTTTGGACAATCATTAATGGATTAAAAGCCCTCGGACGGACCTACGACAACCAAGATCACGTTCGTAAGATCCTGAGGAGTCTACCAAAGAGGTGGAGACCGAAGGTTACTGCTGTACAGGAAGCCAAAGATTTGAGTATATTAAAGCTTGACGAATTGCTTAGATCGCTGAAGATACACGAAGTTGAGCTCGATGCTGAAGACAAGCCTAGACGGGACAAGTCAATAGCACTGAAGGCCAAACAAAAGACTCACAAGACTCAAAAGAAGAGGAACTCATCATCAAAAGCACTGAAGATAGAAGAATTGAAGAATGATGATTCCAGTGAGTCAAAACAAGAGTCAAGTGAAGAAGATGACGAGCTCTCCTTCATTTCCAGGAAGATCAGACAGATGTGGAAGAAGAAGACCAAAGGAAATCCAACCTTCAAAAAGAACGACAAAGATGATGGGAAGATCGAGAAGTCATCCATCATTTGCTACGAGTACAACAAACCAAGACATTATAAATCCGAGTGTCCAACATTAAAGAAGAAACCAAAGAAGAGTAGAGAAGGCAAGAAAATCATGATGGCAACATGGGAGGATCTAGATTTGTCCGAATCAGATACGTGCTCTGAGACATCAGAACATGCAAACATATGCCTAATAGCCGAAGAGGAAAGTGATGAGGAGGTAACCTCGAAATATAATGATTTGCAAGATGCATATTCTGAATTACTCGAAGATTCCCATGCTATTCTAAAATAGTACAAATTGTTGAAGAAAAGATATGTGGAAAATCTAAGAAACACACAAGAAATAGAGAGAGAAAACACATGCTTAAAAAAGCAAGTAGAGGAAATTAAGAAAAAGGGAGCTAT
>JANKYE010000224.1:10768288-10783843 GCA_032467995.1 Erythroxylum dillonii
CTAGTTTAATCCAAATCAAGAATCACCTCATTTGGATAACTAGAACAAAAATTATGGCCAAAATACTTTCTGATTTTCTAATCCAAGACTGAACACCAAACTCAACTTCGATTCAGAAATTGAAAGTCTTAGGGGCTAAATTGAAATTCAATTCCTTCCTATGACTTGTAGCCCCCAGTCTTAATTTTAGTTTGCCTCAAGAATCAACTCAATTGGATCTCCACAGACCAAGAATTTCTCAAAAGATTGAACCATGATCAGAAAATTATCTAACTCACTTGATTAAATCAATCACCCTCAATTTAATCTCAAAAATTTATAATTCTCTATGAACAGATAGAGGAATGTCTTAGGAATCCAACGCTTCAAAAATCAGATCAATCGGATGCCAGACGGAGAAGATATAAGCAAAAGATTGAACAAAGGGTCGGATTAAAAGCAAGTAACAGAACTTCAGTAATATACATATAATCGAATTTTCCAAAAATCATAACTCTTGATCCCAAACTCCAAATTTGACAAATTTGGTATCAATGTAAAGATCAAAGGAAGTTCTACAACTTCCATGAAGGACAAAAAAATCAATTTGACCTTTAAGGGAGTCAAAAACTCGATTTACTGAAGCTTATCCGAGAATGTCCGTTTAACGGACATAGACTGGCCAAACTGCCCTTTTCGCCCTTGAAGGTCCGTTGAACGGACATCCATGTCCTTTTAACAGACATTGGCGAGGCAGGGTGTCCAAAAATCACCCGATAAGGTCCGTTGAATGGACATCCATGTCCATTTAACGGACATTGGTTGGTCAAAAGGCCCAAAACTCCTTTCAAAGCCTCTCCAAAGCTTCCAACTTCTAAAATTCATAACTTCACATTCCAAGGTCCAAAAATTACATATTTTACATCAATGGAAAGATCACAACATAATCTAAAACTTTCATGAAGAACTTAAAGGCAATCTCAACCTCTAACTATGTCAATTTTCAATCAAAGTTTCTGCCCTGTAGTTTGTCACCCTATACCACAACCAAACTTCCAAATTTCATATCTTGCAATTCCCACATCTAAAAATTGCATCCTTTATAGCGTATTGAAAAGCAAGCTACGACTTTCATGTAGACCACTTACTCCAATTCAGACCATATTAGTATGACGATTAGCCTCAAAGCACAGTACACACAAACTTACTCTTAATAGCACTTTTCAAAAACAAAGCAAAATAATACTTAACTTTGACTGATCATAATTTTCACTCCCGATATCGAAAAATATCAAACTTTATGGCGATAGAAAGCTCTCAACAAAAACTACAATTCTCATGAAGATCTTTTTCTCAAATTTTGCCTAAATCAAAAAGTCAACTCTCTACTCCAAAAAGTCAAACTTTCATAATTTAACAAATTTTCACTCTTTCACCCTTTATTTCTTAATTTTCAACTTCCATTTCAATCAACTTATTCACTTTACGCTCATAACCCATACAAATTTACTCAAATATCAAAGTCATCAAAACCAATCAATTCTTTTCTCATTAATTTTCTTAAAGCACAATTTCATCTATAACACCATTCATATACAAAAACACTCATTGAATTTCATTTAATATCTCTAAATTTCCACTTAAAGATTGGGGTCCAACACTTTAGCCTTAAGACGAGCTTTGTAGCAATCAAGATACCATCAAGATTCCTCTTAATATGAAAAGGCCATTTTCAATTGACAACATTTGCATTTAATGGTGGAGGAATAAGAGTCCATGTTTAGTTATGATGCAGAGTATTGAACTCATCAATCATAGCTTAGGGATAGTGGTGATATTTGTTTGCTTGAGTAAATGATGTAGGATAAGGCGAGATAATGAGTGTGGAATAGGCAATATAGTTAAGGAAGGTGCGAGAGATGCAAGCGTGATCCCATATGTAATTGATCATTGGGTGAGGATAGAGGACAGGGAAAGATGAAGTAGTGGAGGATGAGGAGTTACTAAGTGTAGTTAGGATGGAACTAGTAAAGGTAAGGTGATTGTTGGTGGAGAGGTAAAGGAATAGGGATAGAGACTTTGGTAAATGGAAAGTCAGTTTCAAGAAACAATGATAACCTTTGTATTGGAATGCATAACCAATAAAAATAGGCATAGTGGAATTAGCAGTAAGTTTATTAAGATGAATAGATCTTGAAAAGGAAAAACAAGTACAACCAAAGACCTAAAGGTGAGAAAGGAATGGTTGCTATGAAAAAGAAGTTTATAAGGACATTTGTTGTGAAGAATATAAGTAGGTAACAAATTGATGAGATACACAATAATGGAAAATGTTTTATGTTAAAAAGATTTGGGGATGGAGGCATAGATAAGGAGGTTGAGGCAAATATTTGTAATATAATGTGTTTTGCATTATGCAAGACCATTTTGTTAATGAGTCTGAGGACAAAAGATGTAATAAATAATGTTATAGATAGCAAAATAATGAAAAAAATGTGTCTTTAATGAGTTTAGGAGCTCTATCACATTGAAAAGTTTTGATGATAGTAGAAATAAATTTTCAACGTAAGTTTTAGAGTGTTGAAATTGAGAAAATGCTTGATATTTATAGGTTAAAGAAAAGATCCATATGTAGTGACTAAAGTCATAACAAAAATAATAAAATAGTGATTACCAAAAAAACAGATAGAGATGGTAAGTGTAATATATCATTCCCATAAAGCATATACCTGACATACTGAAAGATATTCGGGAACATACTCTACAAAAATGGCACGTTAAGACGGTTAAATCAATTCATTTTTACTTGTTAATCTATCACACTTAAGGTAAAACATTTCAATAATTATGTTGTTATAATTTTATTCACAAACATATACAGTCTCAAATGTCATTACTTTTTCAAAATTTACATGTACAATATATAATAGTTGAAAGATACAATCCTTGATAAAACATAAGTAAGACATTTATAGATACAACTGATCCTAACACTGATCCATATCCAAATGCAGAAGTTACTGCAACTAAACTAGCTAGGTCTCTTCTAAACTTGAAAATCAACATTGCAATTTTGATGAGTTTGCGAACTCAGTGAGTAAACCATCATCGATATGCTCACTCAAACAGACATCAACATCACAAGTATATAACGTAGTTCAATCAGTATCTCACATCATTCAGAATCAATTCCCATATATCATATCATTCATAATTTAGTACCTGATTGTAGTATTCATCATATTTCAACAAGTCCTCCATTATGAATACAAACATTTTTTATAATCATTTCAAGATAATCTAATCATTTATTTCATCTAATCCACATGTACACAAACATAGCATATCATTATATCCACTCAATTCAGTCACTGTTTGCAAATATTCACATGGTACATATAAAGTTATAGATGCAAATGCACATAAGACTCCTCTTTCATTTTTATTTTGTTATGACTGAACACCTATTTAACTGTCCCGTATCTGTTACTGATATGAGGCTCATTTCAGACACTGTTCCATATCTCTTATGGATACTGGGCTTATTTCATATGTTGTCCCATACCTATTATGGATACCGGGCTCATTAATTGTTGAGTCTGCGATTCTGTGTGCACATTTATAAGCTTTAAGCTCCTTTTTCACTTTGGTTGCTCCAGTCACAACTCCTTTATCTAATCATGCATATCAATATCATAACATACATCATTTCATATAATATACTAGCAATCACTTTCATCCAGTGTATAAAATAATTTATCACATTCATCGGACCCAAGTTTGACATTCAACATTTAGTTGAGCATTTATTTCTTATATTCACATACACATAGTTAACACTCCCAATACAGTCCTGAATACTGAACTCCTCGGACAATCATTTGTCAAGAATCATCAGTATTACAATTATATCCAAATCATTTCAATATATATAGATATAAGGATTAAACAAAAACAATTAAAAAAGAAGCACAAATCTAATTGAGATCACACATTTAGGTTACAATATGCTCCATTAAGCTATTGCCTTGATGATCTGGCAATGTCTGGATGTTTTTAGTGTATTTATGTTTCTATTGTCATATAATACACACATAATTCACATATTACTAAGTTTATCAATCACATAATTATTCATCTATGCGCATGCATATGTGTCATATTCAATGCATGCTCAATTGACTATTTTGGGTAGGTATCCTTATTCACAAATCTTGATCATTCATTCATTATAACTTATACATAACTTGTTTAAAATTAGGTTTATACCTTAAGTAAGTTTGATCACTCTCAATTCATCAATCATACGATCACCAATCCTTTTCTAATGCTTTATATTCACATAATTTCTAATTTTCATTCATGTATAGATAAATTCACATTGTTCATATCCTTTGAATCACATTTGCATTCACGGGAACATCCTAATACCATTAACAACTCATACTTGCCAAATTCATATGAATCAATATCAAATAATCCATTCTTTGAATTATACATCATTTAAGAACCTAAACTCGTCAAACACTTAACTAATTGATTCAACATCAAACTAGGCTCATTTTAAGCCTCAATTAAGTCTAATTACACCAATGTATAATGTCTTATCCTTATATGATTCAATAAGAACATAAAATACAATTTTTCCTCTCTGCCAAGCATTTCCACGATCATGGAAAGGAATCAATACAATTCCCACGATAGTGGGATTGGTGAACCGAAAGTTCACCTTCACTTTCCTTCCACTTTTCTTTCAAATTTTGACACCTTTAAGATAGTTCATCAATTATACCTTAAAGATGTTTCAATTCCTCATCAATTCATTCATTTAGTAGTTCAAAAATTATGGTCTTTCAAGCATCAAAATCAAAACAAAACATAACCAATCCATTCATTAAATTCCCAACACACATTCAATACTAACACCACAACCAAATTAATCCTCAATCAATCATCATAAATGTTATTCTATCATATGTCAATAAGCCAATAATTCACTTTCTAGTTCAGCTCAATGTCTCCTCAACCACCAAGCTAACCTAGCCTTATGTGTAATGTTTACATCCTTTTTTTCCCCTAATGTTCTTTTATGAACAAACTGTCTTCTTTTAATCATAACTCTCTCTAAAAAGATCCAAATGTCGTGATTCTTGTGCCCCCTGAAACTAGAATTCCATTAGTCTTAATATATCTTAAAATTACATAAACAACATCTCCCTTTAAATTATAATCTCTGTCCAAATTATGTCCTATTTCTGGTAAGAAACAGACTAGCAACCAATACTCAACCTCCAATAAATCATTATCAAGATATCTCCTAACCAAACCGTTTCACAGAAACATTAATAAGCCATCAATAATCATTTTTCATGTTTTATACTTTCACTAATTCGGACTCTAAGTTCTAGAGTCCTAAAAAATCAGGAAATAATACAAGGTTCCTGCACAGGGGTCTGTCATAGGCAGTATTAGGTAAACAAGCATAACTCAAGCTCTAGTCACTATTTTGTTAAGCCACTTTCACAAAGTCAAGTTAAGACCTATATCAACAACTTTTATTCTTTGAGATTCTTCAAATTCGTGCTATAAGGACATGAAAGATAGATCGAAAGAGAAAGATGAAATTGAAACTAGAATTTCAACTTACCTTGATAACTTCTTTTCTTCTCATCTTCTCTTCCCTTTTTCCTTTCCTTCTCTTCTCATTTTTGTTTCTCTCTCTTCTAACCTTATGGCCGACGTCCACTCTCACTTCTATTATCTTTCTCATCCATTTTCTGTAGAAAATTCAAGGTCAAACTAATCCATGTGTTACCATTCCATTGGTCCATATTTCACCCTTTTATTGGTACATATGTTATCCTTCCATTGGTCCATATATCACTATTCTATTGGTCTGTATGTCACTTACTTTAGGCTCCACATGTCACTCATTTAAGCCTATTTCACTACTTGTAAGGCTACATATGTCACCAATTATAAGGCTACATATGTCATCATTTGTAAAGCTACATATGTCATCATTCTAAAGCTCCACATGTCACAAGCCTAAAGTGCCATTTGTCACAAATCTAAAGGGTCACTTGTCCCTCATATACTCAAGCAACTTGTCATTCAATTAATTGAGCCATTTGTCATTTATTTCCAATGTCACGTTACCATTTCATAGGCCTAATCAATTTAAATTCCCATGTATTAATTTGTCTTGCTCTTTAACATTTTTCCTAGACTAGATGTACATATGACCCCATCAATTACTCAATTGTAATGATAAAATCCCAATTTGCTAATTATAGTCCCTCAATCCCAATTTACTAATTGTAGTTCATAAAAAAAATTCAAGACAAAATCAACACACAATTACATCATGATCAATAAAAACATTTCATACCCTAGAACATGTCAATTGAGTGTATATACTATCTTGTAATGTTTTCTAAATCACAATTCATATGTATATACAAATATTATGCATGTGAATGAAATACATCTCGTAAATTCTTAAATGAAATAATTTATGTGAATCATTCTAATAGTTTAATCTTTTAACAATTTTAGGAGTCAGGATATTACAGTAAGGGTCCCCAAATACTACAATGAATAAGTTAGAAAATGTACTAGAGACTTGAGTAGATATTGGAAATGAAAGTAAAGTACTTTTTCCTTCAATATAGGAGGTATAATTATGTAAAATATGTCATTTCCTATACAAGACAAGAGATAAACTAGACAAAATAGTAAAGTAAGGATGACAAAGTCTTTGATGCCATAAAGAGAGTGAACCATAGGTGACAATGAAAGCAAGTGGATTGTTGTAGTAAACAGGAACCTTTATGAGATAAAGATTATTATGGATGGAACTCGCAGTAGCGATATCTTGGTTTTTAGATCGTTTATGATATAATCAAAAGGGTTAGATTAAATAAGACAAAAGTTATATTTAACAGAATTGGCAACAAAAAGAAGATTAGTAGTAAGATATAAAACAACTAAAACATCATTAAGGCAAAATGGATGAGTGTCAGAGAAAAGATATTAGTAGAAGAAATAGAGAGTGTTTGTTCATTTCCAATAATGACTTGGTCAAATCCAGTGTGCGGAGTTACAAAATTTAGGAACTGCGGATGGTCATATGAGACTTGACACGAGTGTTAGGAAGCCATTTAGTAATAGTGTTAAAGGTAAAAAGGGAGTTATAATGTGAAGACTAGAGATTCAAGGCAACAAAGTCTATAGAAAGTTTATTGGGATCAACTGAATATGTAAATAGATGAATTTCATATTTTAAATATCGAAAGCGACAATGAGCAACCGTGTGGCCCTATTTTCATCAAATTTGACATTAAGCATAAGGTTTTATTTGATAATTAGACCTGGTACAATTATGAGGATTGGTGGATTGGGTCTGGTGGGAGTTTGGAGAAAAATTATAGGTTGGACTGGTGTAGGAAAAGGGTCGATATGAAGGCTAAAATTGGGCTTATGATCCAAGTACATGTTTAATAGGCCTATTGTAGTAAAGGGCTCATACCCCATTTTGGCATTAGGGTTAGGACAATGGGCATTTGGTCCTTGTCATCCTCTAGAGGTGTTGTGGCCATTAAAGTAGTAGGAGGAGCATCCTTCAACAAATATGGTAGCGAAAGTTGTGACAAGTGGAGCAGGAGCGTAGTAAGAGAGAAGTAGTTGCTCATGAATAAGGAGTTTCACCCGAAGTTTGGTAAAGGTGATGGGTGACTCATGATGCTCTATAGCGATTATACTGGTGGGAGTCAGTTTAGGGTGAAGAGGACAAGATTTTTGTTAAAGATTTCGTCTTTGATGGCTGCAAGTTCATCTACAGTGGTGGAGTCCAAAGTAAGATAATCAACAACAAAGTTGTCTCATTTTTTTTAGAGTGGGAAAATTTTGCGAAAGAAGGTAACTTTAAGAACTCGATTGCTGCATAAAGTGGTTCTCTAGCTTATCCCAAAGATCACAAGCTTTGTGAGAGCTGAGAGATAATATCACAGTAGAGCTGGATAAGGAAGTTGTTAGGAAGCAATAGAATAATATATTGAATGTTTTGGATTTAAAATAATTTGGAGATGAAGGGAAATGTTAGGTGGAAGGACTATTTCATCAACATAGCTCAGAAGATCAGAGATGACAAGAATTGCTTGAATTTGATTTTGGTTGATGAGGTAATTTGATGATTCTAATTATGTAGTTTGAAAATTGGTGATATGGTTAAATGGTAATGTGGATGAGTTGTGTTTTGTCAATGTGTATTCCACAACTTCTCGTGTATATATGTAATGTTCTAATGTTTATGGATTTTGCTGGGTATATATGTTTCCAGTGTTTTAGAGAAGAATGTGAGTGTTATGAAGAATTAGTTTGTTGGCTCTAATACCATGATGATATGCAAAGCATATGATGATGAGAATGTATGTTTATTTTTTTTTGTTAGTTTATAAGAAACAAAATAAAATCATTTAGTTTATAACCAATCATTTTAAAACCATATGAAAGATAAAATTGGCCCCGTCAATTTTAAACGTTCCAAGCTGCTCCTGAACATTGTATCTATGACATCGGATACTACTTGATGGTTTCCTTTAGTATAGCATTCCTTGTCATCTAAAAACCAATCTTACAACAAACAACAATGATCTATACCATCACATCCATATATTCCTCAAGGAAAAATTCATCCATTGAGCAAGGTGTGACATCTTTAGTCTAACAACTTATTATATTTACATAGAAAAGCACAGGCTATTATCATGAAACAAATGACAAGCTTAGACTCGCACGTCACAACAATTTATCGAAGACCAAAAAGGAAATAAAAGTGTAGCAAAATTATTAAAAATGAAAAAAAAGATCACGTCAACTAGCCTTCAAATCTATACTGGGTGATTTGTCATAGACAACAATAACTAAGTCATGAGCAATAGTGTCAATAACTAAGGCATGAGCAATAGTGTCAGAGTGAAATGAAACGAATGTAAATATTATTAAGAATTTTTTTTCTAATTTTAGTTGATAAAAAATAGTAAAAATATATGAAAATCGTCTCATAAAATTATATGAAATCAAATCACTTCAAAATAAATTTTTGTCAAGGAAACTTTATAATTTTTTGATGTCAAAATCTATTTAAGTGTCTTAACACATTAATAAGTTAACTATTATATTTTCTCAATTCCCAGTTATAAAATAAAGTCATATAAATATACTGAACTTCTATTTTAAAGTTTACAAAATTCATAAGGCCAATACAGTATCAACTTAATTAATAATCATCAATGATGTTGCAATTACAAATACGAAGGAAGAAGGTTAGTACAAGAATAAAGAAGATAAATAGTTTGGTTTGCAAGTTAAAGCCTTAACAATGGTAAGAGAAACATTAGCACAACTTGGTTCAAGTGGGAGCCAAAAATCACGGTAGATTAAAATAAAAAAGAATTTTTAAAATATTGTAAAGGTAACAAGAAAAGGTTATTAAAAAAGGATTGTAAGAATTTAAGCTAAAAATTTTTATCCTTAAAGAAATGTTACAAGTACTTCATATGATGACAATGTTTTGTATTGTAAAACAACAACAATTGACGGTAAGAAGTTAATTTATGATGCATAGCCTTAAAGAAATGTTACAAGTACTTCATATGATGACAATGTTTTGTATTGTAAAACAACAACAACAATTGAAGGTAAGAAATTTATGATGTATAGCTATTCGACTTAGGAAGTACTTTTCATATGACTAACAGAAAGTCAATGTTTCCATCATTATGAACCTATCTCAAAAGAATTTAGGTATAATTGTGATAATTTTTGAATAGACCTTTTTAAGTATATCATATGAACTTGGCTCAGTTAGATCTGGTAAGGTTATATGACTTTAATTCTTCTTCAATCTCTTTTCTTGGTGATTTTGATGATAATTTTGAACCAAGGTTGAAGTCGAATAAGTAATAGAGGGTTAACGTTAATTCAATGACAAAAATTTTACATCATTGAGGAGATAAAGTTGACAAATCCTAAGGATGAGCGCATAAGTCTTCTAAAGCTTAGAAAATTAGGGTTGTAATATGAAATATTTAAGTGTAGGATGCAATTTCCATTACATCTAATTATTTTTCAAAATCATAACTCAATAGCTTTAGTGAAAGTCAACTTCATCCTCATGTTTAGAGCTTGTTAACTAGATTCATTATTACCTATCATATTCAGAAGGTGCTCCACAGTCTTTAGTTGTACAAGTTCATGCACTAATGCAAGTTTATGGAGACTCACAACTAATGGTTTAGTTTGAGCATAAGGATTGGTATCAGTTATTGATGATTCTTAAAGGGTTATATGATTGAAAAGACAAGTTTATCTTCTTGTCAAACAAGACATGCATGTTGCCTTTTAGGGTCATTTAAAGGGGTTTAGATGAGAGATTTTCCTATTGAAATAGGAATAATGCAACCCTAAAGTTCCTACTCTAAAAATTTGTTAATACAACCTATCTTTCTGTGCCTTAAAAGACTCTAGTTTATGAGTCTAGCCTAACTGTTTCAATGGTTCTTGATAGGGAAAAATTTTCTTATAAGTTTTTTTTCATGATTTTTATTTATAAACATTATGTTGACATCCCTGATATTTATGTGATAGCTATAAACATAAACATAATGTTGATATTACAAAGTTATATATCCTCTCCCTAAGTACTTGAAGCACTTAATATCTTGATTCCTAATTATTAAAGTGGAATTTATTTAGCTTTCTCTCTACTTAATGCTTGCAATTTTGACTTAGTCACTTTATATTTATATTTTGGAACTTTATCTTTTTTACTCTGTAGTTTGCTTCATGATGAAGAATTTGTAACAAAAAGACTAAAACAGTTAAAAAACCTCTTTTTGAATTGTCTTTCTACCTTCATGATCATATGTCTAGCATCCTCCAACTTTACATATAGTCTAATTGTATAATATTGTCAATTTCTAAATTATGTATATAAATGAAATGACTAGTTATTGTCTTCCAGTCTTCCTCTGCATTTGCCCTAGCTATGACCACCTCCATCACCTGAAACCTTAAGCTAATCTTTCCACCCATTAATAGAAATTCATATAGTATGAACCTGGCAAAAAATGTTTTCTTATCACCATTTTCATCTTCTTCCACATTCTAATAGGCGACTCTTAGTTTTTTTTCCTAGTAATAATTTAATAATCCAATCAATTCATGACATTATCACTAAACTCAGTGGCTATCAATTTAACATTTTTCTCTTTAAAAAAGTTATAATAGTCAAAAACTAGTTCAACACGCTTCTTAATAAACATCCAGGTTTATCTTTACTACAAAAGATGGAATTGTCATCTTAATGTTACATGTATTATTATTCACTCTTTCTTCATTCCCTCTATTATGATATATCTCAATTATGCTCCCTCGTTGCCTTTCCATTCTAACTCCTCTTTTGCCTCTTTCTCTTTTATTGCCCTTTATATTTAGCTCTTTCAAATAGTTGGAAACACCCTTTACCTCATCATACACCTCAAAATTATCCATCTTAATAATTATGGGTGAGTTATATTATAGGTCAATGACAACTTCTTATTTCTCTAACATATCCCTAACTTCATCGAATTTTCGATTAAGTTACACATATTAGTGTTGTAAGATGGTCATAATGGACTTTTAATGTATCCCCACTCTTTCTTCCACCATTAGAAATTTCAACTTCCTATATCCTTAGCCTAACATAGAAATTTAACTAACTTTACAATTTAAAAGCACTGAAGCATCCAAGATAATTCATATAAGCATAGTTTACCATGCATAACACATATAGTTCACAATTCATCTATGTCATTTTTATAGAACCCTAAAAATCATGCAATATATATTTAATCATCAATAAGTACAAAATACAATTCATAACTATGAATAATCCATAATGAATCAAAATAATAAAATTAGGAGTGGAATAAAAAATTCTTAGCAAATCACTATAAGAACTAAAAAAATTGAAAATTTAGAGAAAACTGGAGATTAAGGTGGTTATAAATGAGAAAAGATGAATGGATATGCCTTTTATAGGGAGGAATACCACCTTTGCACAATATCATTTAGATGTCATGTACCACAAAAATATGAGTATGTGTTGTATTATATGAGGGTGTGTATCTAAAACAAAAGTAACATGGGAATTACATAGTAAGGTGTATGATAGAACATAAGGGTATACATAAGTATGACATGGGATAATGTTGTTTGAATTAAGTACAAAAAGGAAATAGAAAAGTCAAGTTATGAACATAGGTTATACAGGGGTCATGTAGGTACTATGTAGAAAAGTTGTCTATTTTGCTTCTTTTTAGCTTTTATATATGGGAGTTAACACGGGGCCATATTATACTTACCCAGGGTATATACTAGAAACGGATTAAAACAAACTACTGTGTAGGTGGGGTGTTGAAAAGTGGTTTATTATGTGAATTTTTGGTCTTTCCTTATATGAGAAAACAAGTTTATCTTAAGAAAAATATGGTGGGGTATGCTGCTACACAACCTCTACACAGTTTTGTATAACTGACATGTACAAATATGAAACATTTTGTTTCTCCTAGTGGATCAATATGGGGCTAGATATGGGGTAATTTTAAGCCTATGTTCTTCTAAAAACTTGTAAAAAAAAGTACTAACTCTAAACATTTAACATAAGAATTCAAACAAGATTCAATAAAGTAAGATTAAGAAAATGACAACAATACTAAGAAATGAATAAATAGTAACTAAAACAACTAAAGATGCTAAAGTCTAGAACATAAGAAGTAAATACGTATTGGATTGCTTACCAACAATTGCTTATCTTAAGAATGACGTCTTTCATCAACTTCAACTTGTTGGATCCCTACTTCTAGGTTGTATACTACCATGAATTCTATTATCTACCTTAGTTTTATCTTATTTTTAATAGAGTGATACACTTTTTGGTACATTATATGTTTTTTCATGATATGTTTTCCCATCTCCTTCACATTCTCTTATATGGGATATGTCCCCTCTTTTTTCGATGTCTAACCTCCTGTATTACATAGATGTATCCTTGTCAACCATAGCAAAATAAAGGCCATTATTAATTACACTTACTATCAATATGGTTATTTGATTCATATTTCCTAAACTCCAATTTCTCATCTCTAACCCTTACGGCTATCTTCCCTTCATACACATATATTAGGACCTTAGAAGTAGTTAAGAAAGGTTATCATAAAATCAAGGCCACATTTCCATCTTCATCCATATCTATGACCACAAGATATATGATAATATGAAACTTATCAATCTTTATGGCCACATCTTCTAATATACCTACTAGTTTCTTGACAAATCGATCAGTTAACTATAATGATATATTTGTTGGTTTCAATTTACCTATATTGAGCTTTTTCTAGATAGAGAGAGGCAAAAGGCTAATACTTACCCCTAAGTGTTATAGAATACGATCAATAAAATGTAAAATAGATAAACTACTAAGATCCTTAAGTTTTAGAGTGGTTTATTTTGGATCATGACTTGATGGTCCGTAGTCAAGGTTGTAACTTCATATTCCTTCAACTTTCTTTTATTAATAATATTTCCTTTAAGAATCTAGCATAAAAAGGAATCTGTTTCAAAGCATTAGTAAACAAAATATTAATATAAATTTTTCCAAAACTTCCCAAATTCTTTATCTAGTTTTTCCTTAACCAATCTTTCGAGGAAAGGTATAGATAACCTATATAAATTTAGGGGGAATGTGTTTAAGTTCTTCTGCCTCTTTTCTTTCTATCCCTCAGTTTTTCTCTCCTCTTTGTCATATTTCTTGTTTCTCTTGGTACCCTCACTTTCAATCTTATCCAACGTAAGGTTCTCTGGCATCTCATCATCCCTTAACATTGTAATGCTACAGTTTTTAGGATTGCTAGGTAATTAACTAGGCGGTCTAATGGTGACATGGACATGTTCAATAATATAGGCTTTAAGTATTTTGTTGTGGGTAGCTATAGCGTCTATTTTAAAACTAAGCTTCTTACTCTCCCCTTTCAACTCCTCATTTTGCTTAACTTGGTTAGTTATGAAGTTCTCTAGTATGGACTCTAGGCTAGATTTCTTAGGAGGGGGATGTGTGGTCTAGGTTGGAAACCAGGTAGCTATTTATTATTCTAAGGTGCAAGGTTGAAATTGTTTCCATTAGAGACGTGCAGGTGATTCCTCTAACTAGTGCTATAAGTATTAAAGAATGGGTCATTCTTCTGGATGGGATTTTTTTGAAAATGAAAATAATGAATTAATAAAAGATAAGAAAATTTGGAGACCAAGTTACAAAAGATTGCCAGAGTATCATTAAGGGTATAACTTATAGGTTATACACTTTAGACCTTAAAATTAAAAGGAAGCTAACAACTGGGTGCCCATGATATCTGAACATGTTACATAAGCAAGGACAAGATATTTAAGATACATGTAGGAGTCTGAACCAAACGTAACTATTTCTATTTCCCATGCTAAATGGAAGTCATATGAGACTCTAATTAACCATATTGCATATTGGTAAACTATAGATATTTTAATTCTTCCCATATCACTATTTCCTATTCTTTATGAATCTTTCTTTACATGTAACTATTGCGAATGCTAAATAACCTCTCTCTTTTTTCATGTTTTAGGTATAACCCTATGTCGGAATGGAGGAGTAGCATACCACTGGGATTTCAAAGATTCTCACTCCACCATGTGAGTTTGATTTTCATCACTTATGATACTTCTTTTACTATAGTAGTTGAAATTTTATAGAACTTGGGTATTTGTTTCCTTTTATATAATTTAAAATCTACGTCTCTTTTGCCAATATCTAATCTCCTAGATCAGAAAATAGTCTCCTACATCCTCTTTAATCTTTGATCTTTATGAGTTGAACAATTATCCTGTATCCTTAAGTTCCTTAAGTCCAAATTCTACTTCATCAGTATACTAATACCTACGTATCCGTTTTTTTAGTTATGAAGGTTTCTTTTATCTAATAGATTGTCTTATTTATAAAATAATGTTTGTTTAAGGCCATTCCTTTGTATATTTTGTTATTCCTTTCCTGCTAGATAGCATAAACATAAGAAGAGAGATTAGTTTTGAGAAAGCATGCTTCTTATCCCATACTTTCGCTTCTACAACTAGCGCATTATATAATCAAAGGCCAATCTCTCTCATTGCGATATAGATGAAGGAGGTAATGAATTCTAGACTATAAAGTCCATGAATAAACACACTAGAAGAATAGGTGAGAGTTAGATTCTAGTAATAGCTGACAACACAAGTACAATGGTATGTTATGCCATAATACCAATATTTAGTCTTCAATCTTCCTTTTATAGATAACTAAATAGTAAAAGATGCCTTTTTGTTGGATCCTGAACTTTTCTTGAAATTTTGAAGTGTCAAGTGGCATGAAATGAGGACATTAGGATGAATAAAAAAAAGAAAATTAAGAATGTGTATTGTTAGATGAGATTGAGATATATTGAGGTTTCTGTTAAGGTATGGCCTAAA
>JANKYE010000224.1:10797410-10809079 GCA_032467995.1 Erythroxylum dillonii
TCAGTCTGAAGATATATTCTCGGGAGCAATGAGAGAAGTAAAGGAAGAAACTGGCGTGAGTACACTTGTTTTGTTTTCCTCGTATAATCCTGTCACTTGGTCACTTCCATTATGAATCCTCGGAATCTACGGTAACCAATTCGTCACTTTTTCCAGGTAGACACAAAATTCCTGAAGTTGGTTGCGCTCAGGTAGATAGTTTAATTTATGTTTTCATGTTCAATGAGCCCACATTTTGTGCTACAAGTTCTAATTGATGGGGCAATTTGGCAGGCATGCTCATCTGGTGGCTTTCGAGAAGTCAGATCTGCTCTTCGTGTGCATGCTTAAGCCGTTGTCTTCCAATATCAGAATCGACGAAAAAGAAATCGAAGCAGCTAAGGTAGTTCAATATTTATTAATATATAGAATGAAGAAGCTGATCTAGCACTCTGTAGTAATTGGTCGAGCTTAATTCATTGTGTTAATTAGATATATTTTGACGCAGTGGATGCCCCTTGAAGAGTTCATTGAACAACCGTTTTATCAAGAAGATCAGATGTCAATGAGGGTGATTGAGACCTGTATTGCAGCCTACGAAGATCGTTACGATGGGTTCACTGCTCATCGGTTGACCTCAAAACTTGATGGGAAATTGTCTTACTTGTATTACGACGCTACTACATCAATATTAACACCCGTAGGCTTCTACTAATTATTAAAATAAAAACACCGTATGCTCCTACCGTCACTTTCAGATGTGCATGATCATATAATAAGACGATTTGAACAACTTGCACAAGCAAATTAGTGAATGCGCTGATACATTGAATTGCGTTCAATATCATCGCTGGAGTCGACTGAACATGTAATTATGGTCAGAAAAAGTAGAGATAAACCTTTAAATAAAAAAGTAAAAAGAATATCCGGCTATTAAGTTTGATGAAATTAGACAATGTACTTTTGGAAACAAAAGATGAACAAGGAGACAATTAAGAGGGTCACGTCACCGACTCAAATTAATCTTTTTAAAACAAGAGACGCGCAAGGAGAAAATTAGGGATGGTGGCCATACAAGTGGCAAATAAAGCAGGAGTTTCGTCATCTTCCAGGGCTAAGCCTCGTGCACCACCTTCTGGGGCTTTCTATACTCAATTTACCAATTTTTTCCACGTCATACGTCACGTAGTTACTGTAAATATATTGCTACTCTCTGCCTTTGTATGGCTGGCTGTGGTTTTCTAGAGACTTGGGGTTTTCATTTTGAACTTTGAAGCAATTTCAATTTTTCATTTCTTAATATATTTTCAGCGTGAGGAGGAGAAAAATTTGAAAATCAAATTGTATATTTTCCCATGCATTATGTTATTAAGAAGTACTTTAGAACCATTTAAAAGATAAAAAGAAAAATAAAAAGGAAAAAAGCTATTTGTTAGTTTCATTTTTTGATCGGGACATTTTAATCTTAAATTAAACATTGGTCAACTTTTATGGTAAATCCCTAACATGTAAAATAAATAAACTTTATTTTTGTAAATTGAATTGCAATGACAATTCAAAGAAAGCCTTACTAATATATAGAGTTTGGAGATATTTAAAGAAAAAAATATAAATATCTATATAAAGTAAAATGTTAAAATAATAATAATTAAAAAATAAAATTATAAAAAGATGATAGTAATAAAAATGAATAAATACATATTAATTATAATAAATAATACAATGAAATAGAAAAAAGTGAAAATAAATAAAACATAAAAAAGAATTATAATGCAGTGATAATAATATATTTTAACATATATGGATCCTAAAGCAATAATAACTGCACATAACAAGAACATAATTGAAAGACTAGTCCCTTTATTTTTTTGAAGATTCATTATTTTCTATCTTGGTCCGATGTATTTAATCAAAGTAGAACAATATAATTGTAGGAAGCATAGCTCATAAAATAAAATGCAACTTCTCTACCGTAAGAGACATTAAAAACAAAATCACCGAACAAGAAGACAATAATGGGTGGGAAGGAAGAAAGAAAGAAAGAGCACCTCTCGGCTTTATTCGGTTCCGACCCATGACCCGTTATATCCCCCGCCCGAAACTCTTGGACTTTTCTTCCACGGCCACCGCGCAGAGTTGTTCACTTTTAGACTTTCAGCTTTTAGGAGGCCTGGGCAAAAAAATATCTGTTGACAATTTTCAAAATCTAGAACTTCTTACAGGTCAAAACATACATACGACCTTTCTTTGCCCATACTTTCCACGCTAACGGTTCTCTGGTCTCTGGTCTCTGGTCTCTGCTCTCAGCCACTTTCATAAGCTCATGTTCTGCGAAAGCCAGTCAAATGTGTCTTAATTATTACCTGCAATTTTATATTTAAGAAAGAAAACCCCCCCTTTTTTTCCCCCCTAAAAAAGTTATTATTTTACAACTAAAACCGCTAAAAGTAGAAAACTAAGTTCTGGCCACCTGTTTTTTGTTTGCTTATATATTAAAGCCTTCCAAGACCGGGAAATCCAAAGCCAAAGAAACCAGGTGAATCAACGTTTGTTTCATATAGTTTTGTTTTTATTTTAGATTTCTGTTTTTATTTCGGGGGATTGTCGTGGTCGTAACTTTCTCATCTGGTCAACGTTGTCTCCTATAAGTATGGACATAGCTATATCCTCAATTCTAAACTGTGTTTTCATGTCTGTGCATGGATTCGATTTTCTCTCCTAATTATAAGCCAGAATTGTGTTTGTTGAATTCACCTTCTACTTGTCCCTGGTTTCCGATTTTCAGAAAATCCTTTACGGTCCATTTTGGTGATTTGGGTTCAGGCTCAGTTTTGGGTAAGAGTGGTTTCCCAGTTAGATCGTCGACGAGTGTGATGGGGTCCGGAGACAACTCCAAGCCAAAGATCGTTACCGGGGACTACGGTTACGTCCTTGAAGATGTTCCTCATTTGACCGATTACCTTCCCAATCTTCCTGTAAGTTTGTTAATTTCACACACATGTTTTTTTGTCTGGTTCATTATCTGTTCAAATTTAGAGCAGCGTATCATTACGTGATTAATTGTTGTTGCTGTTCTTCGTCTATTACTTGGCAGACTTACCCCAATCCGTTACAAGACAATCCCGCTTACTCGGTTGTCAAGTAAGTTCATATACATGTATATGCTTATATCATTGACCAATCATAACTGCTGTTTGCGACATAACATCTTTCTAAGTGATTAATGTTTCCCTTTTTTTTTTTTTTTAAGGCAATACTTTGTGCATGTGGACGACACAGTTCCACAGAAGGTTAGTCTTCTATTCCACCATAGCATGGCTCTGTTTTTTTTTTTTCTTTCTACTCTTCTGTGTTTGATTGTCAAACGAAGATAACTGACTTCTTATATCAGTTTTGTTGGTGCATTTATTTTGTGGGTTATAACCATTTTAGTTACTTCTTGTGTTGTCACTTGTCATTTGGTTTTCAGATTGTGGTCCACAAGGACAGTCCTAGAGGAGTACATTTCCGACGTGCTGGACCTCGCCAGAAGGTATAAGTTTGTGGGGCTTGCAAACAAGATTATGGAATGGTCGAATTCTTTTGTCTGTTTATGTATAAGGGTATTTGCTGGGCGTTTCGCAGGTGTACTTCGAGTCGGATGAAGTTCATGCTTGTATTGTCACATGTGGAGGTCTCTGTCCCGGACTCAACACCGTAATAAGAGAACTGGTGTGTGGCTTGTACCATATGTATGGTGTTAAGAGAGTTCTGGGAATTGATGTAAGTCACCTTTATTGTCTTTGTTTTTAGATTTTGCTCTTCCCATATTCTTATTTGGCTGCATCTTGTGAATTCCTTTTCATTGTGTATGTGGAAATCTGCCTTTGCCTTTTTTCCATTTGGATAATGCTTCTATTATAATTCCTGGTCGGTTGCGCCAAAACAAAGGCAGTGCTATTCTGACTGTGGTCTGTAGAATTCAAGTGTTGATTTTCCCTTTTCAAGACTTCAAATTACTCTTTGGCCTGTCAATTTCGGGACTTTACTCTTTTTTCAATTTCTTTATTTTTTCATTTTCTTAATCTTTTGGGAAGAACAGAGTAATCATTCCATTCAACATATCTGCATAACCTATGTGATTGACAACTCATAATCTGGTGAAATCTGTAGGGTGGATATAGGGGTTTCTATGCTCGGAACACTATCCCCTTGACACCAAAGGTTGTGAATGATATTCATAAACGTGGCGGGACAATTCTGGGAACATCCCGAGGTGGTCATGATACTGTAAAAATAGTTGACAGTATTCAGGACAGAGGAATTAATCAGGTTTGTTGAATACGTCACTTGGCTGGCTTCTTTATAATGCAGGAATGGTTCAACTGCCCAATCAATGGATTTCATTTCTATTTCTTTTTCCTTTTTAGGTCTATATCATTGGAGGAGATGGCACGCAGAAGGGGGCTTCGGTGATATTTGAGGTAATTTCGTTTATGGGATCTTTGTTTAAAAAGTACAGATTCTTTAGGATTTCTAGTGATCACTGACAAAGGAATCAGGACAAAAAGAATTTTCTGGTGCAAATTAAGTGCATAAATATAACTACCTAGAAAATTACAAATTGAAATGATGATTGTGAAATTGGACAATGTGATGGCAGAAAATTTCAAAACCAGATTGTCAATTACTTAGTTGAAAATGGAGTAATTTTGCTTTTACCCAAAATGAAACCTTCAATTTTTAAATCTTGCAGGAAGTTAGAAGAAGAGGTCTCAAAGTTGCAGTTGTTGGAATCCCTAAAACAATTGATAATGACATTCCGGTAATTTCCTTGGCTTAATAATTTGCTAAGGCAGTTTTTAGTTAAACCACTGGGCAGTGCACCTCATATCTGAAAGCTGTTGGACATTATCAACGATATCAATTGTCGGTTCTAAACTTCTTTGTGAATCTAGGTTATTGATAAGTCCTTTGGCTTTGACACTGCTGTTGAGGAGGCTCAACGTGCTATTAATGCAGCACATGTTGAAGCTGAAAGTATTGAGAATGGTATTGGCCTTGTGAAGCTAATGGGTCGCTACAGTGGTAAGCTTCAACTCATAACTTGAAGTCATCCATCATATCTGCTCAAACACTTAGTGGCCTTATCTTTTCCACTTGCGATCTGGTCTAAGATACGCCACTTTATCTTATGTGCTGAATTTTTAAGCTTTTTAAGTCCATTCAAATTTCTTTTTCCACCTCTTAGCTACCTAAAAGATATTCTTTCGATTATTTTTTTTGAGCTTGTTTTACTTTCATGCAAGAGTTTTTTGAGTGATTTTTCCTCAGTTCCCCCGATTTTAATGCTTTATGCTGTGATTTGAACATTACTGTTTACATGTTCATAACTATCTTATTTTCTGCTAATTAGAATCAAGTCGCTTGCTAGTCTTGAGCAGCCTTCATATTTTCCTATCCCTGTCCTCTTCTTTGACTTCTCCAAATTTTTATTGATTCAAAATAGCGTGGTATGATTTTTCCTGCATTAAGGAAATATGATGAAACCATGATGCAGGGTTCATTGCTATGCATGCAACTCTTGCAAGTCGAGATGTAGATTGTTGCCTGATTCCCGAGTCACCCTTTTACTTGGAAGGGGAAGGCGGACTTTTTGAATTCATTGAGAAACGACTTAAAGAACATGGGCATATGGTCATTGTGATAGCTGAAGGTGCTGGGCAGGAGCTGTTATGTGAGAGCATTCGGACAATGACCAAGCAGGATGCTTCAGGAAACAAGCTTCTTCCAGATGTTGGACTGTGGCTATCACAGAGCATAAAGGTGATTCTGAATCAAATGCTTCTGCCTTGCACGATAATAAATGAGAGAGCATATTCCACATATAAGACACAAAGCTTGGACTCTTCAACTCCTCGAGTTCAAACTTTAGCCATCATATATCTTCAGATTGGTGACGTGTTTTTCTAGAGGATTGATTGGTTTTCCTTTTGCAGGACTATTTTTCAAAGCGGAAGAAGATGACTATAAACCTCAAATACATAGGTAGATACTGCGTGCTTCTAACTTATTTACTTCTAGTTTATTCAACTAGTAAAAAGTTTTTGTTGGACTTGTATAATTAAGACAGGATAAGTTATTTGTTCCTACAGATCCAACATATATGATCCGTGCTATTCCAGGCAATGCATCTGACAATGTTTACTGTACACTTCTGGCCCAAAGTGCCGTGCATGGAGCAATGGCTGGTTACACAGGGTATACAAGCGGTCTTGTAAATGGGAGACAGACTTATATACCCTTCTATGTGAGTGATTGGATTTTCTCGTTCTAAAATTTGCTTCTTTAATTCGATTATCTATTTTTGCCCTGTATACGTTGTATTTTGTGATGATCTCTCTTTGTCATTAACAAGTTACATATGGTTTTCATGACTGCCCTTTTTAACGCTCTCTCAAGCATTCATTTTCATATCTTTTCTGTTCTCTGTTGCTTTACGTAGTTACTCTTTAACTTCGCATCCAGTGATTTGCTCAGAGTGCTCCGTATGACTTCTTTTTATTTAAGCTCTCTTGCCATCTCCTCTAATTCTTCCTTTCTTGACTTTTCTTTTTTCAAGATCTTTCCATATTGATAATTTATTTATGTTTATGGATTTGAGTGTAGTATACTCCATTGGAACTTTCTATACCAAAAGTAGTAAAATTCTTTGGACAGTAAAATCTGATATTGCAATGTCTTGACTAACTGTGTCAATGGTTTTGGATGGCTGGTCTGCAGCGCATCATTGAGAAACAACACCAGGTGGTCATAACAGATAGAATGTGGGCTAGGCTCCTGTCATCAACCAACCAACCGAGCTTTTTGAGCGCTAAAGATATCATGGAGGATAAGAAACAGGAGACTCCCAAAGAGAAGCAAGAGGGAGGACAAACTTCTCAATTGTTGGATAACGGAAATTGTAGGAGTGAAGTTTTGTTGAAGAAGGAGGTCACCAGCCAATGATTGGAGATTGAATACCATAGTGCTCTTTGGATTGTTTCCACGCTTGTGGATTCTGGTTGATTTCTTCCTTTAGCTTATAGATTGGACTACTTGTTTCTAAGGTTAATAACAAGGTTGAAGGGAAAAGAATCAGCTTTATATCCTGAATTATTCGGTAGAACTAGAATAAGTTGTTGTATTAAAAGCATGTTTTGTGGTTTTGCACCAAATCTTATGTATGGAAAGCATTAAGACTTTGTTTTGAAGCAAACTCAGACACCATATGTAAATGCACAAACCCTAAATAAATTAATCGACTTGAAAAAAAAGAGAGAGAGATTGATATACTAGTCTAATGCCTTAAAGAAATTGACAAAAAATCAGCGAAAGTTGCATGTTCTTAATAGCTGAATTCATTAACACAGATGATGTGAAAAGAGAAGCAGAGGCCTCAATACTGTGTCATTCCCTTATCTTACCGCAGAATCAGCTATCAATTTTGGAATTCATTCATCTCTTGGTTGAAACCATGGATCGACATATTGTCACTGGGGTGAGTTCTTCTGTTCACAAGGATGAACAGCTACATTTCACCTCCTGATCTGGGGCGCTTCCTTTAATTTTACTCTCTTTCATGTTGCATATTCTTATAGGTCATGATGATGTCGAAAGCTTAGAACTCTTTTGATTTGCTTCCTTGTATTTTACCTTCCCATTTCTAAATTCTGATTTCTTTCCATCAGTATGAACTCGACATCATGTTCCATTTAGCAAAAGCACATTTCATGCTGGAGGAGATGGTCATGAATGGTCGCATTGTTGAGACAAGCAAGTTTAATATCCTGAGCCTAATCCAGCTGATGAAACTGATTCGCTATGTGACTTATTTATGATGTTAGCATTCTGATTTGGGTCTTACCCTGTTGTATGAGGAATTATGCTTTGATAGACAACGTAACACACGGAGAACAAAATTTTCTTTTTAACACATCTCCTGAATATGTACAAGAGATTGATCAATTGAACCAGGATCATGTAATTACTTTCGAGATATATCTTATGAAATAATCTTTTGGTGTTTCTGAACACAACATTTCACTTGTGGTCTTTTTGAACACAACATTTCACACCTTCTATGCATATCCTGCCAATAGCTCTTAAAACTAATGAAATTTAGCATGAAGTTGAGGTCATATAAGATTAAACAGCTGCTGGCCTTCCATCTTTTCTTGGATCGCTTACAGCAGTTAGGATTCCACGGAGAACTGAGGAATCTTTAGTATGCCTTACATACTTGCGACCTAAATTTTCAACCGAATTTTGAAAAGTTTGAACAACAAGCTGAACAATAGCTCCACTTGCCATAGGCTGCAGTCGATGTCCCCTTTCTTTCAAGAAAACCTTTCTTTCTTCTGCAAGCTCTATATGATCACCATCAATAATTGTCCAGTTCTCATATAAAACAGCATTTGGTATCAACTGCACAGAAACAAGGGTGATTCAAATGTCGCTAAAAACTAGCAATTGGGCAAACAATGTTGGACAGGAAAAATGGGGGACAAATGAGGAATCTTGGGGTAACCTTATGGTAGACCCTGGGACTTTGAACTGCAGTTAGGGGATCCATGTCCAAGATAAAACGGTTAAGAAAAACTTGTATTACCGCTGGGATGATGTTCAGTCCACCACTGCCTCCAATTACACCAGCAAGCTGATTATCCTGCGATGTCAGAAGAGCTTAAATGTATCTAAGAAGATGAAATAACCATTAGCTCGCTGATGATATGCCTACAGATGATCTTAATCAACTTAGCAAGTGGTGTTGAGGAGTTCCAAGAATTTCTAGCTCATGCAAAGTAAAAAATCGTATGATTAAAGATCAAATAATACCTTGGTGACAATGATTGGGGTCATGGATGATAACGGTCTCTTGTTGGGTGTGATAAAATTTGCTGGAGCTGGAGGAAGCTTGTCAGGGGATACCTCTGTGGGTGCTGAGAAGTCTCCCATCTCATCGTTGAGCACAATACCAGTAGAAGGAGAGAGTACTCCTGCTCCAAAAGGATAATTAACGGTTGTGGTCATGGAAACAGCATTTCGTTCAGCATCTACAACGCAAAAATGGCTTGTTCCATGATCTCTAAGCTGACTCCACCTGCATATTTCACACAGAGAGCTTCATCATTGCGAGTTAGTGGCAGTGATGCCAGTGGAAACTTCGGTACTCAGCCAATTGTTTGAATTAAAAAGAGAAAAAGCTCATACCTGTTCATATAGTATTCTGAAGGGAAAGTTGTATTATCCATTATCATTTCCCTAATTTTCTTGGCATAAGATGGAGAAAGCATTTCAGACATATAGGTGCTTATATCCACGAAACTAGGGTCACCTAAATTCATACGAACAGCCATCATGTGTTTGAGTGCTTCAATAAGTCGATGTAGGCCCAGCTCCCCTTTGATAGCATCCAAAGTTCCATAACTGTCAAGAATGTTTAAGACCTGTTTTTACATTCCTGTCAGACGAACTCAATCCACGAGCATTTAAAAATAATAATAAACTAGATTATTTCAGCTTGTCCTGGTACTAAAATGCACTATTTCCAACGGGATTTGCTTCATGAATAGAGAATCGTAAAGATAAAATGGGAAGGATAACCCACCAAAGACAACCCCAGCGTCCCACTTGAGGGTGGAGGCATTCCATATATCGTGTGGCCCATCACATTCGCGCTCATGGATTCTGTTGTTTCCACCTTGTAGTTCTTTAAATCCTCCATCGATAATATCCCGCCAGCTTGTTTCAAGTCATTCACCAACTTCTCACCGACTGTGCCATTGTAAAAGGCTTGTGGCCCTTGTGTTGCCACAGCTTCCAAGCTTTTAGCTAGCTTCACATTGTAACATCTATCACCAGCTTGTAACAGCTTCCCATTTGGTGCAAACACTTGGCGAAGTCCAGTATCATTCATGATTTTTCCCGCGTTTCTGGCTATGTTTAGTCCAAGATAAGGAGCAACTATGAACCCATCTCTGGCAAGTTCTATGGCCGGTTGGAACAAAGTCTTCCAAGCCAGACGGCCATGTTGCAGCCAAGCTTCATGTAACCCTGCAATCTCACCAGGAACTCCAACTGACAGAGGACCTGAATACTTGTCTTTAATGTTGTTTGCATACATATTCTGTTTGTTGATAAAGAGATATTGAACAGATATGAGACAAAGCAAATTTATCAAACTTCCTACTGTGGCCTAGGATACCCAGTGCTCAACAATTAAGTTTCTGGTACGCAAAGGATGGCACTAAATAATCAGTTAATTTCTAGTAGTAGGTTAGACTCTTTAGTCACGAGCTTCGATTCCTAAACTACGAAAATGATGAAATATCTATTACTTTCAACTCATAAGAGAAATTTGCTAACCTTTGAAGCAGCTAATGGAGCTGTTTCTCTCATATCAAAAGCCTGAGCCTTCAAAGTCGATGAAGACCTTACAATCATGAAAGCTCCACCTCCAATTCCACTAGCCATTGGATTGACGACTCCTACACACAGTGCAGTGGCAACAGTCGCATCAACCGCGTGTCCGCCTTGTCTAAGAATTGATGCACCAATTTCAGAACAACGGCCATCGTCAGCTGCAACAACACCCTGCTCTGACTCGACAATTTCAGCTTCATTAACTTTAATCCCCTCACTGTCCGCCTCTCCTTCCTTTAATACCCAGAATGTTAAGTCATCTTTCCAAATTAGGCCTGAAACTGAAGTGCAAACCATTTGCTTCCATTAATCACTTATATATGGAAATCTTTGCCAAAGAAAAAAAGAATCCTTCTATGGCTTAAACTGCCACTATACATCATCCTAGACCAGTCCATCAATAAGGATGATCGACGCTTACATTTTAAAGTAATTCATCCCCTTGTTTTACTTCCTCATCTATTTTCTATGCACTTCTATGTTTAATATGAGAAAGGAGAGGGAAGAAGTGAGAGTGGAAAAGAGTCCCTCCTTAGTCCTCTCCCCCTCATCATTTGAATTCCATTCCTCCCTCCCTTCCATCATTTCCTTTTACGAAGTACAACACACAGACACTTATCTACATCTTTTCTTCATCTATGTCAACATCAATATCGATGGCCCACGAGACTTTTTCAACTCGTTACTAATGAATGAATTAGAATTAACATTAACCCAATTGCATGAAACTTAGTTTTCACAGGATGATGACTCAAGAAAATTGATCTTCCAGTCGACCAGCCAACTAGAATTTGCTAAGATAAATTTTTTTTTCACCACCTTTTGTACCTGGAGGCCAATCCAAGCATTTACAATTCAGAACGATCAGCAGATAACTTTCTATTTAGCACTGATGGTTCTGAGTTGACCAAGCAACTGATTCTATAATTTCGAAAACCAGAAAGCGAATTCTCAGTAATCCTTAAAATCCTGGAATCCTATCATGAATCAGGATGGTTCCGTGACTTTCAGCAAATAAAAGAGTAAACTTTGCCACGTATGAACTTAAAGCAAGCAAGAACAGAACAATAAAGGGAAGCACAGAAAACTGACTTGAGATGGTGATAAATGCAAGAAAGAAGCAGAGGGCAAAGCTTTTCCCATTTTTCTTCCTTGTAGCTGAGATATTACTGCCCAAAAGTGGAGCTTCCATGGTGATCCTTGGTTCCACCTCTCAGAGAAGGTGAAGCTGATAGGCGCCTAACAGA
>JANKYE010000224.1:10813209-10824272 GCA_032467995.1 Erythroxylum dillonii
ATACCGAGTTTTATTGACTGATGTAATACGCCACCCTCGCGGGGCACGGACTCGGATATCACCAATGATATCGGGTTTGGGTTACTCGGGAGTGGGGTGTTACACCTTTGATGAGTTCAGGAGCTCCATCGCATTGAAATTTTTGTATGGTAGTGGAAAAGAGATTTTCAATGATGGTTTTAAAGGTGTCAAAATGAAGTAAAGAAAGAGTTTTATAGTTCAGAAGAAAAATCCATATAAAAAATTGAAGTCATCTACAAAGATAATGAAATATCAATAAGCAGAGTGGGAAAAAGATCGAGAAGGTCCCTAAATATCACAATGAATTAGTTATAAAGATTTGACAAAATTCAAGAAGACATAGGAAATAAAAGACGAATACTTTTGCCTTGAAGACAAGAAGTACATGAATTGATGACATTTGAATTAAAAGGCAAGATATGACCTCATTTAGATAGTGTGGATTGACACATATGATCAATTGATGGAACAAATCCATTGAAGTTGAAGTAGTTGTAAGAGCAATAGGATTTATGAAGTGTAGTGGAATCTTCATTGGGTAGAGGTTGTTATGGATGGGACTTACAAAGAGTGGTATCTTGGATATGAGGTCCTCATAATATTGCTAAATGGATTAAATTCAATGACACAAGAATTATTAGTGACATTTTGTAATAAGCACAAGATTAGTAGTAATAGAGGAACAATTAATACATCACAAAGACGACGAGTACGAGAATAAATGAGAAAGGTTAAGGTACTAGTGGATGAAATAGGAAGAGTGTGTCTATTACCAATAAATACTTGATTAGATCTTTCATATGGTAGGACAAATTATACAACATGAGAATTTAGAGTCATGTAAGCAATGGTGCCAATATCTGGTAACCATTCAATAACATTATTGGTGTTGAAGGGAGCTAGGTCATGATCTAGTTGGATATTCATAGTAGAGAAGGTTGTGGTAATATTATTTGTAGGTTGGTGAAATCCAGTTAAGTAGTTACAATATTTGAAATATAGAATGTGACAGTGAGCAATAATATGTCCCCATTTCCAATAATTAACAATAGGTAGGTTATTTATTATTAAAATTGGGCTTAATATAAGATGAGTTATGTTGGGTTTGGGTTTGAAATTGGGATTAGGTCAGAGTATAAATAAGAGACGGTTGATATGGTTGAGCTTCATTAAACTGCATAGGTCTAGATGAGTTTTATAAATTTTGTGGTCCAATAAAATTTTTAGCTTGTCAGTTTTGATGCCCATGAGAATTTCCACTAGGAAGTGAGTGTTATAATCTTCGTGTTCTTCTGCTACCCCTACCATATGAGCCATAGGTAGAGCGATTGTTGCTGAAGAAGGCAAAAAAGGCTGAATCTGATGGAGGTGACACGTTGAAGGAGATCAGCGGCTATTCATGGAGCAGAATTTTTGCTTTGAGTTTTACAAAGGTGATTCCTGTGTTGTGATTTTCTATAACTATTATAAATGACTTGAATTCTTCAGGTAGTCCACTTAAGTGAAGAGGATGAGGTCTTCACTCAAGATTGAATTTCAAATTATGATGAGCTCTTCTGCAGTAGTGGACACGACATTGAGGTAGTCGATAATAGTGCTAGACCCTTTTTTCAAAGTGTGAAGCTTTTGGCAGATGATAGATTTTTGAGACACTAATTGTTCAATTAAGTTATCTTTAAGTCTTACTCAGACATTACGAGTCATGTTATGCCTGAGTATAAGTTATGTAGTTAAGCTACAGAGTGATCTAGTGAGGAAGCAGTAAACTAGCTTGTCAAATTTCTTCCATTTGATGTATTGAGTGGATTAGGAGCCTGAGTTTTCTTGTAGGGTGAAATGTTCCCATCGACATAACCAATGAGATCTGAGATAATTAGAATAGCTCGTATTTGATTTCTCCATACTAGGTAATTTGTAGAATCTAAAGTGTAGCTAAAAATTTGTGAATTGGTTAAATGGCAATGTAGGTAGACTATTTTTTGACATGTTTGTATTTGTGGACTTGCCTTCTTGCTGTGTTGAATCTACTGGTATTTGGTGTTTAATTTCCTAGTTATGATATGTCGTTGATCGTCTTTGAGATTGGGATTATGAGATTATCTGCTAAATTTAGACTATAATAACATGGTAAAACAAAATAATATAAGGAAAAGGTGTTGTATTTGATAATTAATCAACAGGGTAGCCAAGTGTAAAAAATTGATATTGTGTAGTAGTCGAGATTCCGAGATGTTATCACTTCTTAATATAAGTTAAGTATTTATTAAATCCATAATGTTATCATAAATAAGTATGAGTTGTCTTGCATTTTTTATGTATGTATGAAAGACATTTACTTTTTATAAATTGTAAGAGATCTATACATTATAAAAGATGTAGAAATATTTTACTAATATCATTTATATGAACTTTATAAAGGATGATTGAAAGTTTTAGTAGCTTGTTCAAAAGACGATAAGCATATTCAAAATTTCCAGCTACTTACACAAATACAAATGTATAATAAAATAAATATTATTTTGCATTATCTTCATTTTATACAAATTCATAGTCGATCTTGAACCGATCGATAAAGTATTTACTATATTTAGCATGTGATAGTATAACAGTTCTATGATTGCTTGAATTAAATGATTATTGTTTTAATTTCTCCATAAAGAAATTAGAGAAAGTAATACATTGTTGTTTTAACAAATATTGGATTCATTGCTAAATTGGTTTCTATATGAAAATAGATATTTTACACTTTATAGTGATTTTACAATGAAAAATTATTAGAATATTAAGAAAATGACCATAAATTGCCTATTCCAATGACTAGTTCAAAAAGTACGTAGATGCACACCAATCGCTTAATATATGTCTTGTGTACAGAGATAATTATAGCATGTGGAATAGAGGCATGCAACATGTGTCTTGTGCGTGTTAAGCACGTGCTATAAGCGTCATGTGTGTGTGTGCACGATAAGGTTGGGGCATACGCGATGCCTATTGCAAACACATTATAGGGGTAAGAATGCATCTTTGTGTGTTTAGTGTGCAAGCTTCATGCATTTCATGTCTTTGGACAATACAAAATCTACTGTGCGCATACTGGCATCATCATACTATAGGACATCAAATTCAAGATTTTCTAAAATTATACAATGGTCCTTAAATTATCTTATAAAATTTAGGATCTTGCAGATGAATAAAGTTGATTTTTTATTTTTTACTTTATTACATTTGTAATAATTAAGATCTAACTCCGCATAAGTCTACATAAAAGTTTTTTCTAAAACTATAATTGAGTGAATTCTCATCCAATTGACTTGAAATAAAGGAGATAAATATAGTTGTATTATCTTCTATATTTATAAAATTGTTGTATATTGCATGATTTAACATTTTTTAAAGATATTTATATTGTGAATTCTCAAATTAAGATTATTGATAATATGTTTTATCATCGTTATATGACAATAAACATGTACAAAAATATTCATTCAGTTATAAGTTTATTATAGGTTTATGCTTATACAGAAAAATGCATACATGTATATCTCTTATGCTTATGAAAATTTTTAAATGTTATTAAGAATATAGTCATTTCATAGGCCTTTCTAGTTAGTATTTAAATTCTTTTACTTATATGTTATGAGATTCTAATTTTGTATGTGATTATTTTTTTCTATAATTGTTAACTTTATATAAAAATTTAAGATGGGCATAAAGGTATTTGATAGAGAATGACCATTGCTTATAGTGTAACACTTTTGAAATAACTATATTTTACGAGTAACATTAGGGTAAGGGGAGTAAGAGAATATAACGTCAAGATGATTTATTGATGGATAAACTCAATAAATCATTCTTAATACATATATTGTTCACCAAACTCTTAATATAGTTCCATCAAAGTTTAGTATTCCTGTTATTACCTACAACTCAAAAGATAAAGTTTAAGATATTGATTATCTTATTAAATAGTAAAGGAATAAATTAAATAATATAATGTAAACGATCTTTGTAACCACTAAACCAAAACCTAAAACTAAACTTAAAAATCCCAAAGATAAGGTGCCTAAAAATCCTTTATTCCAAGAATTAGGACAACACATTGGTTTGAGGAATCTTAAGGATATCATAAAGAATATGATATGCTTCTTTTGTAAGAAGAAAAGCCATAAAGAATAAGATTATATAAAATATTTGGAAAGGAAAATGGAAACTATCAAGTAATTTTTTGGATTTTGTCATTTATGATTCTAATGTTGCTATAACTATACTAAGTTTCTATTGGCTAGGTAATGAGGCTTCTAATCATATTACTTTTATAATGTAAGGACTCACATAAAGAGATAAGCAATCAAGGATGAATAAAAATTTATGTTTTTTAAAAAATAAAATTTATGGTTAGCAATAATAAAATAGATGTAAATTTTTTGTAAGACTTATTTGTCTAAATATTGACATTAGAGTTAAAATTATTTTGTATAGCATATTCCATATGTCATCTTTTAGGTGAACTTTAATTTCTATATCTACTATCAATAGAGAACATTATATTTTTTGTAATTGATAACTCCGATGTACATTTATCTTTTAATGTAAAACATATTGGTACGATTTTTTATCATATTACTTGTATATAATGTGTTAACTTTTGTTGAAATCCATGTTTCTTTATATATTGTTAAAAAGATTGTTAGTAAAGATTTATAATAAAGGAAAATGTATTCATATTGTGGCATAAAAGATTATGTCACATTTAAAGCCATATATTGATTGTTTTAGAGGCAAGTTAACCAAAATAAAACAAAAGAGGTCAACTTTCAATTCCAATTTTTTAGAAAATATTTATACTAATGTATATGGTTCTTATTCACCCAACATTTACAGTTCCACATACTTTTTTGGCTTTTATTGATCATTATTCTTGATATAGATATGTGTTATTGATTAAAATATGGGAACTAATTAAAAAATCAACTAGGATTATCATGTTTGATTATGGGGTAAGTATTATGACAAACATAAGGTTTTTGAATAATAAAAGGTTTGTTTGCTAAATACTTGAAAACTTGTTAAATAGTAGCTCATTTTACTATATCAAATAGTATTGAATAGAAAGTTATTGATAAAATGCAGAATAATATCTTAAAAGATACGATGAAGAGCATGAATAATAGGACTATACTTCTATATACCTTTAGGTTGAGGATATTAAGATTGCTTTTTATATTCTAAACAGAGTCCCATTCATTACCCAAAACTTCTTTTAAGCTGTGGGAAGTTTGGAAACCTAATGTAACTAATCTTCAAGTTTAGGATTGCCCCACTAAGGTACATTTGTACAATCTTTCAAAAATAAATTATATTCCTATTCTACTTGTTACTATTTTGTAATTTATTTAAATCACTCTAAAGGCTCCATATTCTACTGTATAAAAAGAGGATATATAATTATGAAATCATAAACAATTAAATTCCTAAACTATGGTGTATGTGGTAAGGTTGATCCTTTTCACATTTGAGAGGATAACAAAGTTAACACTAGTGTAGTTTCATAACCTTCATATATTTAGTTAGGGTTCAATGGACTTTGTACTTGGTGTCACTCCAGTATAAGATTAGAAACCAATACAATTAGATAATAAGGTTTATGTGGCAGATCCGATAGGGTAAGGAGGCATGCTATATCATCTAATTATACAATTTATCTTATTGAGGATGATTATAGCATTGGACATATTGTTGATCCAATTACCTTTTTAAATATCATTTTTGGTCCTCATGTAGATTTATAGTGGGATGTAATAAGAGATTAAATGAAATCCATAAAGCATAATCAGGTAGGAAGATTGTGGCAACATCTTTTGTCCAATCATTTTTAATATGAAATATCTTAGTGAAGCATCTTTTATCCTTAGTATTCAGTTTCATCGAGACAAATCTCAAAACTTTTTAGTTCTCTCTTAAAGAGTACATATTATGTGCGTATTGTAAGGATTTAATATGAAAATTATAAACCTTGTGCATCATCGATCTGTATATGGAAAGAAATTATCTTTGGTACAATCTCCAAGGAATGAAGTTAAAAAAGAGGTCATGAAGAATATTCTATATTTTAATGCAATTGGTAGCCTGATATATACGTAAGTTTATACTAGACTAAATATTACATTATTATTAGACTATTGGGTAGATATTTATCTAACCTAGGTATAAACCAACAGAATGCATTTAAATAAATTTTGAGATATCTTCAAGTAACAAAGAATTATATATTAAACATAAAAGCAAGTTGATAAAACAAATATGAATGAGTATACAGATTCTGACTTTGTTATGTGTTCAGATTATAGAAAGTCTACATCAGGTTATACCTTTATGTTAGCAGATATAGCTGTTTATGAAAAAAAAGATTTAAATTGACATTTGAGACCTCTTTGATTATGAATGTTAAGTTTGTTGCATGTTATAGGCTGTTTGATTAAGAAATTTAATTTTTGAATTGTTTGTAAATAATATGTCTACATTAGTATTTTTGTAATAATAATTAGATATCACATGGTTTAGAGATCAAAACCATTTATTTAAGTAAGCTTTACATGTATTTAATTTTCTTTGATTTGTTAAGGGGTTTATGCATTAAAAAATGTGAAGAAAAATATTGTTAACATGATTTCTGCAAACTTTTGTACAGGATGTTCAACAATTTCAACTTGTTAAAAAATAGATAATGGTACACAAGATTTTTAAATATTTATTCAAACATAAATGAATAACAAAATATGCATATTTTTTATTATTTCTATTTATATAAATTTATGATTAATAGTAAACCAATCAATAAAGTTTATATTATATTTAGTACTTTTAACTTACCTTGACAACTATATGCCTCACCATTAGGAACTCACTGTAATCAACTCAAACTCTGATGAGGCATGATGTGCAGGGATAAAGCTTCAAACTGCATTGGAAGATAAATTAATGTCCCCGAGCTATTGATACCGCACGAGCACGGAAAGTAACATAGAGAATACATATGTTGTATGATGGAGTTGTTAAAAGCTGGCGGTCACTTGACACAAAAGATATGAGAAATAAGGCAGCAAATTACAATAACAAAAAGAAATTTATCTAGTAAATGATGCCTATAAAACATACAGCAACGTGCATTAGTTTTGTTTCATGTCATTGTAATAAGTGTTAGACCATGTATTGAAGACCTTAAGTCAGGTTTTGTCCAGGGCCGATAGGGAAGTTGATACTGGGCCTACGTCCGTTCGTTTTTCAGTTATGTAAAGCGCTTTCATATAGGATAAATAAACATCATATTTGAGCTTTACAAGTTAATCCGGCTCATATGATTTGAACTGGAAACTATTTGAAGATGAGATTGGCGTCATGGATGAGAGCTGACATGCAGATATAAAACAATAAATGCATAGATATAATTAGGACGAAAAGAACTCAAGACAAGTGACCTTAGCTAGTGGGAATTAACTTATGAGTAGTAGTGGACATAATTTAATGATTGGTGAAAGCGCTGTTTAACCACCTCAATGTCATCAAGAAGTAAAAATCACAAGTTTATCGAAGTGATGACATGCCCCTTCATCTGTTCAAGGAACTAAACAAAATATCAACTTGTTAAATAAAAGAGCAACCCAATTCTTTGTGATTATGCTCACCTTATGTATACGTCTATAATTAAATATCAAATGAAATAATTTTAAATGTATTTTAACAATCGATACATAAATAATTAAACATGTTAGAATATCTAAATCAAGAATATAATTTTTGTTCTTGACATTTTTAGAATCACTAAAATTATATAGGGATGATCCAACTCCTTTTTTAGTTTTCACTATATAATCTTAACTTTATATAAGTCACTTATATAGAATTACTAGATAACAAAAGAGATCCAAATTTGGTAATTACTAAATGATCAAACCTTATTATAAAGATTTCATAATAACCTTGTACAATAATTATATCATACCCAATAAATATGTCGAGAATATCAAGTTCAAAACATATTCATAAATATAATAATGGACTTCCAGGTCTTTAGTTGACCCTATTGTAAAACAAAATACTAATTGATTGTAACTTATATAAAAAAGATCCTAACAGTCTTTCACTTGAGTAAAACTAATTAAGATATCATATTTTCTTTGAAAATATCTCAATTAAGTAAAATAGCAAAGTTAATCAGTTTATATATAATTTTGAAAAATATCTTAGCATAACAAACTTACTTAAATGGACTATTCATACTGAATTATTGAAGTTATATGTTGTAGTCAACGTATAGCTCTATATAATTACAAGTTTAAACAACTCAGTAACTGAACTCTTTGGTGTAATACTAATGTAGTGTGACTTGCATATGTGATCCATAAAATTATAATCCATATATATCTATATTAATTCAGTATTAAACTCACATTCTGGTATGAAAACATGAACCATAATCGCTAAAAAAGACTATCAAGTTCAAAAAAAGATCAATGTCCAAAAGATGACTCACTCCATAAATATACATTGACACTATGACCAATCAAGGAATAAATCATCTGATTCCATAAAGAATCTATAACATATCTTGAGATATAAAAAATATAAATACATAGACGATAAGATAGTAATATGCTTGTATCTCAAATATCACAATACATCAAACAAATACAAAATTCATAATTTTATTAATCTTATGCACTATAAATATGTAACACACCAACTAACCCTTAATACATCAAAATATCATAAAATGACATAATACTTGTATTACCTATATGTCTATAAAAATTTGTAGGTCTAAGTCTCTTAGTCAATAAATTAGCTAACATGCTTGTGGTGAAAAATATACTGATAAACTACATCACCATCATCAACCCATCCTTGAAATTAAAGTATTTAAGCTAAACATATTTGGCACCGCCAGTATCATTTTTATTCTTGAGAAAGTACAACTGATGAGTTATCACATCAAACCATGATAGCCCTAGAAATTGAATCAACAATCTTAAACTCTTTAATAAAATTCTTCAATCACTTAGCATGCGCTCATACCTCATAATAAGTTATAATCTCAACTTCTATAATTGAAGTCACCAGAAATAATGTTTAGATCTCTTGTAAGATACAAATTCTCTAACTAAAATAAAAATGTAACATATCGTAGACTTCTTATCATTAGAACATCCACCAAGATCAACATTAACATATCTAATAATCTTTAAATTTTCTACATGTTTTTTTTAGAAAGAAAAGAATTGTATTAATAATAGGATGTCCCACATGTGAACACCTAAACAAACAAGCAACTACAAGGTAACAACAAGGTTTAAGCTTACATCAGTATCTTTAGACAAAATAATAACAACCTTTAGACACAAACAAAATATGGGGAATTTGATAAACATGGGGTAAGCTCAGATCACGTCTTACACCATTTACCCAACCTTACCAAATTAGGGATTAGGTGATTAGTGATCGTTGAGTTCCCGATGAGGTGCTTCAACCAATAGATGATTTCTAGAGGATTCTCTTAAACTTCTTCTCAACTCATGGTTTTGAAGCTATTCTCATGTTGGTTGGAGTGTTTAGAGCCTGCAGACGTGCGCTACCCATCAAAAGGGAAAAACTCCTCTTTCCTAGGTACATACTTGCAAAGTTTATCGATCTACTCTTTTAAGAGATAGTTAGCCCCTTTTGTATATTAATTGATTCTTTACAAAGAAGATAGATTAGAACAAACTCTTTCGGACCTAATAGTATAAAGGAGTTTCTCTCTAATTCCACCAATTAGAGAGTAGAGAACTCATTTCTGGAACATGCAATGTTCTGAAAACATCTGATGTTTCTCTCTCGCCAAATCTCCTTAATGGAGGAGGTGAAGGAGATGATATAAATCTGTTTGTTGTAGCTAGGAGTATGGTTCAGCTTCAGAAGCCAATCAAGAGTTTCCACGAAGGTCGTACTTGTATCAGAAATAAGACATAACTCCTGAATCTTCTCCCATATAAACTGGGAAAAGGGACAAAGGAAAAATAGGTGATTCCTTGATTCTTCCTCTATCTCACAGAGGACACAAGTAGAATCGAGAGTAATATAGTGCATTCCGTCCATTTTGCTTAGCTTATTTAGCATAATAAGCCATAAAAGAATGGAGTAGCTAGGCATAAGTGACTTGTGCTAAATGATAGGAAACCATATCTGTCTTGAATTGTTCTGATTCTGTCAATTTCTGAATTTTGCAATGTTGAAGGTGTTTGGAGGTAGATTGAAGCGTTGGAATATGTCCTCTCTACCTAAGTTAGGGTAGTAATTAGGAGTGAGGTACTGCAATTCCGATGGAATGTTCCATTGGCCTTTAGAATGATGGAATTTACTTTCAAGTTAATAGGAAGTTCGCTCAAAAATTGCAAATTTTGAGGAAATCTAATTAGGGGGCCTTTACCAGTCCAATTATCAAACCATAAATAAGCCTTTTCACCATTTAAAGCCTTACAAAACACCAAAGGTTTTAAGATGGGTCTTAACTTCAAAAGTTGAATCAAGGACCAAGAAAAGGAAGGTTTTAGAGGAATAGACCAAAGGCTAGATGTTGGATTCCGTTTCCGAAATCCAACCTCTTACGAAAAAACCAAACTAAACCCGAGCATATCTTTTGGATCCCGAATCCGGAACCCAACTACTTAATCCAAAACCTTCATACTTATACATGATTATAAACTCAATTAAAGTCCTCCGAATAAGTCTTGTACGATTCATCTTAATTTCCGTCAATAAAATTGATTTCCCTAGGGCCCAAAATTAAAATCCAATTCTTAAGCTAATATGAAATTTCATGCCGCTATAAAATCAGCAATGAAAATCGCTTCAATCAGGGTTTCCTAGATTACGCTAGAATGTACCAAAATGCGGACTTGGAATCGAAAGCGAAATGAACTGAAACGAATTGAATCGGATAATAAAGTACGGAAACAAAACGAAAGCGGAAGCAAAAGCAAATCGAACCGAAAGGCATAAGGCGGAAG
>JANKYE010000224.1:10824372-10843604 GCA_032467995.1 Erythroxylum dillonii
AAAGTCCACATGATTACCTTAAGCCTTAAAAACCTTTATAAACTTTCTAAAATAAAAATCTAATAACTCATAAAACTGTCAATTCATATAATTCTTTTTAATACTAACAAAGCATCACAAAACAAATCTAATTTCACTAAATCCCTTCATTTAATAATCATAATCATAACCTACACATTAAAATCCTCAATTTATTCCAACCAAATAAAAAAATATCAAACTAAAACCGCAAATAATTTAAACATGCCTCAAAATAATTTAAACATGCTTATTGATTATGAAAAAGGAATCGGGGTCCAACACTAGATCCTTTAAGGATATAGCTTTGAAACCATGAAATTCATAGAGATTTCTTATCTAATAGGATGTTCCATAGATTTTTTATCAATTCTGATATATTAAAAGTGGCAATAGGGATCAATCCTAATCCTCCCTCTTCTTTCCTTTTGCAAACTTTTGTCTATTTAACCTTAGTAAAGTGTCTATTCGAGTTTAAGTTTTCCCACATAAATCTTCTAAATAACTTCTTGATGGTTTTGATAACTCCTTTAGCTAATTATATCTTAGAGGACTAGTAAACATGAAGGGAATTCAAAATAGATTTGATGAGTTGCAATCTCCCACTAAAAAAGAGAACCTTATTAGACCGCATGCTCAATCTTCTTTTTATTTTTTCTATTAAGGGAAAGCATTTAAAGAATTGTATTCTTTTTGTGGTAATAGGTAGTCCCAAATAAGTCAGAGGAGTTGGTTTTCTACAAATCCTTATGATTATAGAGATTCTATTTTCCATCATAGTAGCACTAGCAGCCAGAATGAAATGACTTTTTCTAAGGTTAACGTTTAAACCTGAAAGGTTTTTGAATAAAGACAGTATCGAGATAAGCAATTCAATAGATTTATCATGGGTCTTGGAAAAAAGCAACAGGTCATCCGCAAAGTGTAAGTTAATAAGCCCAACCCTCTTACATTTACTATAAATTTTGAAGTCCTTGCTACTACTCACCTCCTAAAGAATCAATTGACTTAGAACCTCCATACATATGATAAAGAGATAAGGGGAGATGGGATCTCTTTGTCTCAGTCCTCTTGTAGTCTTAAAAATATCAGTTAGTATACCATTAACTAGAACGGAGTAAGATGGAATGGTAATATAGGCCTTAACCCATCTGACAAACACATTTGGGAATCCCAAGAGCCTTATGGTTTGAAGGATAAAATCCTATTCCACATGATCAAAAAATTTCTTGAAATCCAATTTTATGATACAATTAGGTGGGCTATTCTTCCTCTGATACCATTTCATCAGTTCTTAGACAATAGATATATTATCTCCAATCCTTTGACCATGTAAAAAGGAATTTTGATTATCAGAGATCAGTGAATCCAAGACTAACTTCAGCCTGTTTGTTAAGATCTTAAAATTGCCTTATAAAGGAAGTTGGTGTATGCAATAGGCCTGTAGTCGTCCAAGGAAGAAGAGCAAGAGGATTTGGGAATCAAACAAATATGAGTTTTATTGATCTCCTTTAGTAATATTCCCCTATATAAGAATTCTAGAATTGCTCTCTTTACCATAGGACCAGCTAGTAGACCATCTTTGGTTTCTTGCATATAGAGCAACACTTTCTTTATTGCAACCCAATGCTTAAGACCATGATTTATCAAATACCTATCAAGAACAACAATTGCAAAGATAATATTAGTTTTAATGCATACCTTTGAATACACTAGACTTTTAAATATATTATTATAAGAAATAAAAATCATCTTTACTTTTTTTGCCTTATTCTTTCTCCCAATAAATTTAAAGTATACACATAACTTTAAAATGCCAATCATATACAGGGCTAGAAACATAAACTATCTCCTACTGATTTTTAGAGTAAATATAAGAGTGATGTGTTTTGAAAAGAAAAAATGACCATCTAATAGAATTGTAGATATCACGATCATGATTTTTGCTTCTATTTATAAATCAAATTCCTTAATATACTAACTTGGTGTTCATTTCTCTTACTGAAAACCCTTGAATTATTGTATACCTCCACTAGACCACTATTCAAGAAAGTTGTCTTCACATTTATCTGGTGAAACTCAAGATCAAAATGAATTGTTAAAGCTATAATGATCATGAGTGAGTTCTTATTTAAGATGAGCGATAAAGTTTCATTATCTTCCACTCCTTTTTAAGTGAACCTCTTACTTATAAATCTTACTTTAAACTTCTAAATCTTTATTTTAGATCTCTCTTACTCTTGAACACCCACTTGCAACATATGGGTTTAAATTTATTTGGAATATAAACTAACTCCTAAAGACCATTGTTAACCATAGATTGTATCTCCACCTCTATAGTTGTCACCCATTTATCAAAATGATCACTCCTTATTGATTTTTAATAAGTAAGATAATCAAAATATCTCTTCTAAAACATAGTTGGTACTATGGTCTCTTATATATAAATAATTAATCTTCAATTGATGGTAATATGGTCTCGTATATATAAATAATTAATCTTCAAAGGTTGCAAGCCTCGTAGCTCAATATCACAATGGTGATATATTAGATTGGCAACAAATGTTCTATAAATGAAACAAAATGAGTGTAGTTACATGCGTATAAGTGAGGTTGACGTCATGGATGAAAACTGAAATGTAGCTATAAAACTATAATTGCATAGATATAATTAGGGTGAAGAGAACTTAGGACAAGTGACCTTAGCTAGTGGGAATTAACTTAAGACTAGTGGACATAATTTAATGATTGGTGAATTTGCTATTTAACCACGTCAATATCATCATCAAAAGTTTAAGAAAGTGATATACCCTCGACGTGTTCAAGGAACTAAACAAAATATCAATGTGTTAAATAAAAGCTAAACCCAATTCTTTGTGATTATGCTCTCCTTATGTAGTCTATAATTAAATATCAAATGAAATAATTATATGATCATTTAAAACAATTTTACGTATTTTAGAAATTAATACATAAATAATTAAACATATTGAGATATCTAAATTAAAATATATAATTGTTGTTCATGATATTTGTAGATTCACTAAAATTATATAATGATGACCTAATTCCTTCTTTATTTTTCACTATATAATTTTAACTTATAGAGAATTATTCCATAACAAAGAGATTTAAATTTAGTAATTAAATAATTAAACCTTATTATCAAGATTTCCTAATAACCTTATACAATAGTCATATCATACCTAATAAATATGTTGAGAATATCAAGTTCAAACAAAATCATAAATATAATAATGGACTTATAGGTCTTTATTTGACTCAATTGTAAAACAAAAAACTAATTGATTGTAGTTCCTATAGAAAAATTCTAACAGCTTTAACATGAGTAAAATTAATTAAGATTTCATATTTTCTCTGAAAATATTTTGAAAATAGTTCGATTACATCAAAGAACAAAGTTAAAAAGTTTACATATAATTTTGAAAAATATATTAGCATAAAGAACTTAATTAAATGAACCATTTATACTGAATTATGGAAGTTAATATGTTGTAATCACACATAAGTCTTTATACTCATAAGTTTAAACAACTCACTAACTCAACTCTAATATATAGTGTGACTTGCATATGTGAAACATAAAATTATAGCCCATATATACTTACATCAATTCAATATTAAACTCACATTTTGGATTGAAAACACAAACCATAACCCCTAAAAAAGACTATCAAGTTTATACAAAGATCAATTGCCAAATGATGACTCACTCTATAAAGATACATTGACCACTAAGACCAATTAAGGAATAAATCATCTGTTTCCATAAAGAATCTAATACCTTGAGGTTAAAAAAATTACAAATACATAGACAATAAGATAGTAATATGCTTGTATCTCTCAAATATCACAATACATTAAACAAATATAAAATCCATAATTTGTTTAATCTCATGCACTATAAAATATGTAACATGATTATTGACTCTTAATACATCAAAATATCATAAGATGACAATACTTGTATTGCCTATATGTCTATAAAAATTAGTATGTTCAAGTGTCTTAGTTAACAAATTAGCTAACTTGCTTGTAGTGACAATATATTGACAAACTACATCACCATCATCAACTCATCCTTGAAACTTAAAGTACTTAAGCTTAACATATTTGGCACCACCAGTATTATTTTTATTCTCGAAAAAGTACAAATGACGAGCTATCACAGCGAATCATGATAGCCTTAGAAATTAAATCAAGAATCCTAAACTCTTTAATGAAATTCTTCAACCGCTTGGCATTCTCTCCTACCCTATAATAAGTTATAATGTTTTATATAATTAAAGTACCTAGAACATAGTGTTTAGATCTCTTCTAAGATACAACTTCTCTAATTAACATGAAAATGTAACATATAGTAGACTTCTTATCATTAGACAACAACCAAGGTTAACATTAACATATTTGTTAATCTTTAAATTTTCTACATGCTTGCAAACTAGTTTACCATCTTTGGTTTCGTGCATATAGGGCAACACTTCCTTTATTATGACCCAATGCTCATGACCATGATTTGTCAAATACCTGTCAAGAATAGCAGTTGCAAAGATAATGTTAGGTCTAATGCATACCTCTGAATACATTAGACTTCTAATATACTATTATAAGAAATAAAACTCATCTATACTTTCTTTACCTCATTCTTGCTCCCATTAAATTGAGAGTATACATATAAATTTAAAATGCCATCCATATAAAGGACTAGAAATAAAAACTAACTGCTATTGAATTTGGAGTATATATAGGAGTGAAGTGTTTTGAAAAAATAAGATGACCATCTCATAGAATTTTAAATATCGCTATCATGATGTTTGCTTCGATTTGTAAATCATCTTCCTAAATATGCTACCTTGGTGGTCATTTCTCTTATCTTAAAACCCTTGAATTGTTGTATGTACACCTCTCCCGCTAGACCATTATTAAAGTTATAATGATCCTGAATGAGTTCTTATTTAAGAAGAGGAATAAAGTTTCATTGTGGTTTACTTCTTTATAAGTGAAACTCTTACCCATTAGTCTGACTTTAAACTTCTAAATCTTTATTTTAAGATATCTTTTGGTCTTGAACACCCACTTATAACCTATGGAATTAAATTTATCTAGAATATCGATTAACTTCTAAAGACCATTATTAACCATAGATTATATCTCCACCTTTGTAATTGTCACCCATTTATCAAAATGATCACTCCATATTGCTTTTTCATAAGTAAGATAATCCAAATATCTTTTTTAAAACATAGTTGGTACTATCATCTCTTATATATATAAATAATCTTCAAAAGGTGCAAAGCTCTTGATGATATATTAGATAGCTTCCATCATAAATTACTTAGTGACTTCTATGTTATCTCCAAAATTATGAGTTACAGTTGCTTTTAGTTTATCCCTGCATATCTTTGGAAGTACCTTAGCAACTCCCCCATCAACAATACGAATGGGTACTACTATTAGATTAGACTCTTTAACTACTTAAGCTCTTAATGATATCTAAGGGCAAACTCTAGCGCAAAAGGCTCCCCACTTTGTAAGGGTCATCAATTGTATACAACTTTCCCTTTATATTTTACAAAGAGGCTATTTCTGTGACTTGAACTTATGACCTTACGATCACAAAAGAGTAACCTTACCGGTTTCTCCAAGGCTCACCCTTAATGATATATCTCTTACACTATTATTTAGAAATTTTATAGCTAACACCTTTATAATTTTTAAATTATAACCAAGACAATAAAAAAACCTTTTTGAATATTTATGATAGCCTAAAAAGAACCAAGAATTTTCCTAAGATCCAACTTCTTTTCTAATAGGTTATAAATTTTTATCTCAATTAGATAACCCCAAACATTTAAATGGTTCTATCTAAGCTTCCTACCTATCAACAATAGAAAAAAAGTTTTGGGAACTTACTAGGAATATGATTCACGATATAAAATGATATCTTTAGTATCTCACCCTATAAATACCTAAGAATCAATGATATTGCCATCATGCTCCTCACCACATCCTTTGGTGTATAATTGTGCCTCTTTACTAATCCATTTTCTTTAGGAGTACCTGACATAGTGTAGTATGAAACTATGTCTTAATCCTACAAAAACCTAACAAAATGTTCCTTCTCTTAACTCAAATCTCCATATCTGTTATAATATTCTTCATCATGATCTGACTTAATAACCTTAATGGTTATGTTTAGTTCTTTCTCAACCTCTTCTCTGAAGACTTTAAACTTTTCTAAAGGCTCAAACTTATTATGAAAGAAATACATGTAATTATACTAAGAGTAATCACCAATAAAAGTCACAAATAACTTCTTTTTATTAATGGTAGGGCTCAAAGGTTCACTAATAGTTGTATGAATAATCTCCAACATTCACTACTTTTAGTGAGACCTTCTTTCTTACTTTTAGTGAATTTAACTCTAATATAGTCTATACAAGCAATATCAATATAATCACAGAATAAATTATATCTAATCTCTTTTCCTTTGAACTATGATCAAGTCTCTTATGTTATATAGTAAATGATTTCTACTTAGTTAAACTCTTTTTAATTTATTGTTTTTCAACATTTCTAATAAATTTACCAAGATCTTTTAAATCTAAGTAATAAAGACCATGATTCAACAAGCATTCACCAATGATAATATAATTGAGCTACAATGAAATATTTTTTCATTAAAAAATAGTGTATATGTAACTTTATCAAATTTGAAAAGATAAAATAAGCTATGTCTTTTTGCTGATTCACATGTCATGTTATTCGACATTATACTACCACTTAAAATAAACTTCAGTTTTACGTCTTCAATGCACTTTGCTTTTACTTTAGTTCCACTGCCTATGAAAATGTTCACCTCCCCTTCACTTAGCCTTATTCCTTAGCGCCTATAATGTATTTGAAATATTAATTAAAGAATCAATATCTAACCACCAATTATTTAGTGTTACATGTATGAAAGATGACTCAAACCAAAGTAAAATCTTAAAGTTAACTTATTTTCTTTCTTTCTTCTTAAAAAGGCCCTATACTTTTAGTAGTCCCTCTTCAAATGCTCCATATTATCATAATGCTAGCATGTGACATTATTCTTCTTAACCCATCAGATGGCCTAATGGCTATATCTCCAACATTCTTAAAACCGTTGTTATTCTTCCATTTCTTATTTTGATTCTCATAATTTCTTTTATGTTTAAAGGATTTAATCATAAATTTCAAAATTTCACCCTTATTATGCTTTATCTTTTCTCTCCTTAGACATACATATATTAACTCATTCATTCTCTAAACCTCCTTTTTGGCATTATAAATTGTCTTGAAGGAACTTAAGTCAAAAGTTAACGAATTCAACAAATGATGGATCAATAAGGAATCTTAATAAGGATTTAAAGCTAATTAGCTTATTAGATATGAACGCATCTAGATGCTTCATCGTACCTTAGTGAAGTCATATGTATAAATTAACTTACCTCAAAATTTTCACATTCAATGAATCTTTCCTTAAAGATGTTATGACCTTTTGGTATTTTTTAAACCAACAAATTACCTCTAAAGTTTGGCAAAACTGAGTTCTTTATCACCATGAAGCATATTCTTTCTTCCCACTTACACAAGTGAGCCTTTTGCTCTACATTGCTCTTTTGTGTTATAGGAACAAGCTCATCATTAATAAGATGCATATCCAAAATTGTCTACCTTAAAACCAACTTTAAATTAATCTTCTAAGCCTTAAGTTTATTCTTAACTAAGTCTCAATAGGATAAATTGGATTGTTTATGACTACTAGACTCATTGGATTAATAATTAAGACATACTTTATAAGAAGTTAAACCAAAACCTTAAATTCACATCATAAATTCCCTTTAGGGTAGAATAAATAATTCAAACAAATTTTAATAAATCAATTAAAAAATAATGGTACAAACAATTATCCTCTTTGGGAAGACAGTAATTTATAAATCACCAAACTCATGCATGATTAAGATTACATATTTTGGAAGGTGATAAGATTCATTGAAATAGTGAAACATAGAAAAATGTGCCAAAATATAAGTTAAATATGCTTTTGTTTGATAAACGAATGGTCTACTAAATTATAGGTTTGGTCAACCGAGTATCCTTCTAAAAGAAACTTAATAGTTGTTTCCTTTAGGACCCTTGGAAGGGACATCATCTAGAATTCTATAAATCATGAATCTCCAAAAGCAAAAGGGCCCAGTCGACAGGTGGAGCATTGTTCAAAGTTTATAAATCATAAATCTTATTGAGTAAAAGGCTAATAATATATAAACTCACATCAGTATCTATAATACATAAGAAATGATTTTATCAAAATCAAGTCACAAATTGATGACCAACCTAATTAGTGTGTTGGTCCCTAATGGCACACAAGAAGGTGGTGAATTAGATGTTAGTAAATTTAAACAATTATTTTATATCTAATATATCCTATTTAACAAAGATCAATAGATGATGATGTAAGGAGATAATTCAATATAAATCAATCACACAATGAAAAAGTAATTTAAAAAGTAAGAAGGGTAACTAATTTTATAGTGGTTTAATAAATAATCATTGCCTACATCTACTTTTTAAGACACTTCTTAGGATTTCACTAAAACTCTTCTTCTAACAAGGTGAAGATGAACCTTTTTACAATCAATCTTATTTGTCTTTTTGTAAAAAGTAGCTCTTTTTAAGTCTTCTTTCAAGATAAAAAGTAATAACTCAAATTAGCTTTACTTGCTTACTTTGAAAAATTAAAGGCTTACATACTTCACAATGCAACAAAATCATTAAAAAATTCTTTAAAACGTGTCTATAAAACACTCAAATATTTTTCCATGTTAAAACCAATTAAAAAATATGTATTTATAGAATTTAAGAGCTTAAACTAGCTGTTAGAGCTAAAAATTAGTTGTTTCCAATAGTTAGCCCTAGTATTTTGGTTGACCACTATTGCATATAGAACCATCAATATGTATTAATTAAAGAAATTAGTTGTTGTAAGCATTGGTTGACCACTACTACATATTTATCGACCAATGTGCATCATATTGGGACATTAGTCGACTAATATACTCTATTGGCTAACCAATATAGTTGCAATAAACTTCTTTTTACAACTTTAACATGCATTGATTGACCACTAACCTATATTAGTTAACCAATACATCTAAAATCTTATTTTTATTATCTTTAAATCATAAAAAAATTCTTGATAAAAATTTAACTTAAAGAATTCTCAAAATTTATTGAAAGAATGTTTTAAAGATTAAGATGATTTTTTTTTGGAAACTAATACCTTAATTCTTCTTGACAATGAAGAGACTTAAGCAATGAATTAAAATGATGATACACTTGTATATGATAAGCCTATAAAATTTCAAAGAAACCATATAGAAAGTATAATGATCGCTACAATTTTATTTATAACCTTATTGTGCTTCATCTTCCTTTATCTTGGTTTTATTCTTCATTTGAAATAGTTTTTTTTTCCAACTTTCCTTTATTGTTTACTGGGATTGATCTTGATTTATGCATAAGCAAATAGCTTTCATATAAAAATAAAGTCTTTTGTAATACTTATATTTTTTATCATAAAAAGTATAGATTGAAACCTCCCTTGGTTAATAATCTATCCTTTTTTAATAAAAAAATAATTTTGTGATATCAGAAAATCAATAATGAAATTATTATTTAAGCGTATGCAATTTTTCTATCTTAAAGCAATATGACAATTAACTTGCCATAAATCTATGCATCACAAAAATTATTAATAGAGATTTAATTCATTTAAGCATAAATATAATATGATCAACGGTTGTATGAAGATTAAAGTCTCATAAATAAATAACCAAACATATCTAATGGCCAATATCAATATCAAATACACATAATGAAAATTCAAGAAATTAATTGCTCCCTTGAATCTAATATCACTAAATTTCTCCCTCTCTTTGTAAAAATAAAAAAGGAAATTAACTATCTACAAGAAAATGATGAGAGTGAATTAAAGTGAATAGCTCATAAAAGTGATGTATAAGTTAGAGAGCAAAGTTTTTAATCCAAAAAAGCCTCAAAATAAATATTAAAAATATGTAATAATTCATAAAATATCACTCAAAGCTAAATGTAAACACCAAAAGAGATCCAAATCAAATAGAACACTCATCAATCATCCATAATTCTCTCCTAATTATGAAAAACTTGTTTGTACTCATTAGTTTAATGAATATGTCAACTAATTAATGTAATCTATCAATAAATTCTAGTCAATATATCACATTAATAAATTATACCTCTATTTCCCTATTTTCATATGACCTATAGTAAAATGATATTTATTTTCTATATACTTGGTTTTAGAATATGAATAGGATTCTTTATAAAGAAAATGGCACTAGTGTTATCATACATAATATGTATCTTTTGTAAGTTCCATGCTACAATCTCTAAGTTATTATTTGAGCCAATAAAATTATGCACAAAAACTAACATTTCCCGCATGTTTGGGTTCCATAATTGATTGTCCAACTGAATTTTATTTCTTAATAAACAATGAAAACAATGCATTGCTTAGTAATGTGCAAGTACCAAATGTTCTCTTCTTATCTAAAAGGATTTTAACATATTCTACATCAAAATAACTAATTAAATAAAAGACTATATTTTTAGGATACTAAAGTCCTAATAATATGGTACAACACAGATATCTAAGTATAATCTCAAAAGCTAAAAGATGAAACTTTTTGGATTTGATTGAATTCAAACATATAAACAAGCATTAAATATAATGTAAAGCTTACTTGTAGTAAGATAAAGTAAACTACCAATCATAATCGACACATTTTGACATCAATTTGCTCCTTTTTTCATCCTTATTCAACTTAGTTATGATGCTTATAGGTTTCCCCAATGGCTTAGATTGATCTATTTTAAAATGTTTAAGTAGTTCTTTAATGTGTTTGCTTGATTAATGAAGATGCCCTCCTTCATTTGTTTAGTTTGAAGTACAAGAAAGAAGTTAAGCTTTCCAATTATGCTCATCTATACTTAAAAGATTCTTTTCATTAGTTGCACCAAAGATAATGTCATCAATATAAATTTGAACAATTAAAATGTCATGTTTATCCTTTTTAATGAATAGAATTGTAAGGTTAAGTACTTAATCTATCATACTAAGCTCTAAGAACTTATTTAAAATCATATAATGTTTAGGAGAGTTTATAAATATGGTTAGGCACATTATGATTTTTAAAACCTAGAGATTGGTCAATATAAACTTCTTTTTAAATAAATCCATCTAAAAAAAACTCATTTAACATCTTTGAAACAATTTGAAAATCATTAATGATGTAAATATAAGTAATATTCTAACTGCCTTTGATCTAACTACTGATGTAAAAATTTCCTAAAAATATATGCCTTCCTCTTAATTTTATCCTTTAGCACACTAATATAGCTTTTATCTTTTTTTAAAAAAAGAATGTACTTAACCTATCCTACCAAGGTCTAAAAGCTTGTTTCAAACTATATAACTCTTTGAAGAGTTTATGATTATGGTTTGGTGCATTAAGATTTTCAGAACCTAGTAGTTGATCAATATAAACTTCTTATTGAATAAATCCATTTAAAGATGCTTTTTTAACATTCATTTGATATAATTTAAAATAGATGTATGATGCAAATGCAAGTAATAGTCTACCTGCTTCTAATTTAACTATCGGTGTAAAATTTTTCTCAAAATATATGTCTTCCTTTTAATTATATTCTTTAACTACTATTATAACTTTGTTTCTTACTATTATACTTGACTCATCTAATTTTTTTTCTAAACACCCATTTGCTACCTATAATTTGGTGGTGTTTTAGTTTAGGTACTAAAGTCCAAACTTTACTTCTCTCAAATTGATTCAACTCGTCATTTATAACAATAACCCAACTTTCATCACTAAGGATTTCTTCTATAGTCTTAGGATAATTTGAGAAATAAAATCAAAACGTGATATATTTCTAAAATGTGATCTAGTAATTACCCCTTATTGAACTTGCTTATAATTTGATTCGGAAGGTAATTCTTCTTAAACTTTTAATACATTGGAAGTTCCGAGTCTTTCTTATCTCCCTTACTAAGTTTAATAATTTACTCTTTTAGGGTGATTTAATGATCATTCTAGATCATTCTTGTTCTCTTTAAGGGATAATTTCTCCAAATCCTTAGTTAGATGTATATCATCATCTTCAAGATTTTTCTTAGAGGTAAGAGGATTAGATTCATCTAAGGCAACATGCATATACTCTTTAATAATAAGAGTCTTCCTATTAAACACTTTGTATGCTTTGGTAGTTAAAACAAAAAACAAAAAAATACCTTTCTTCACTTTTCAATCAAAATTTTCCAAGTTATCTTTAGCATTTAAGATAACACTTGCAACCAAACATTTTGAAATAACTAATCTTTGATTTCTTCCTATGCCAAAGCTTATGTGGTATTTTATTCATAGTAGGTCTTCAGGTAGTTCCTAGAAATCTACAAAGACTTGTCTTTCAACAAGGTACAGATGAAACTTCTTACAATTAGTTTTGTTTGTCTTTTAGTAAAGAGTAATCCTTCTTATAATCTTCGTTCAAGGTGAAGACTAACTCCAGCTCATAAATAAAATTTACAACTTAAGCCCTTGCTTACTTACTTGGATAACTTAAAGGCTTACACATTTCATAATGTAACTATAAATGCTTATAAAATCTTTGAATTATGCTATGATCAATAAAAATAAATATTTATATGTTTAAGAGCTTAAAATAGCCCATAGGGTTAATTTTAATATATTGGTTGATTACTTAACCAATGAGTATTAAATAAAAAACTACTCATTATAAGAATTAGTTGACCATTACTATATATTAATAGACTAATATAGTTGCAATACACTTTTTTCTATAACTTTATCATGCATTGATCGATTGCCAACTTATATAGGTCAACTAGTGTACCTAAAATCTTGATTTCAACATCTTCAAATTATCAAAATTATTTTATCAATAAAAAATGACCTAAATGCATCTCAAATTGTTTCTCAAAGAATATTCCAAAGATTAAGAGGGTTTTTTAATCTTAAAACTTTAATTCCTATTAATGATTGAAAAGGCTTTTGTAATAAGTTAAAATAATGATATATTTATGTATAATGAACCTCTAAAGTGTCACAGGAACTAAGTGGAAAGTGGTTTTGTTTTTCACCTAAATTTGATTTCAAGTTCTTTTTTTTATTATTATCTTCATGAGATTACTCATGATTTGTGCATGACTAAAATAACTTTTATCGCTTTCATCTAAAAATGTTTTGTTTTTTCACTTAAATAAATTTGATTTCAACTTCTTTTTTATTGTCATCAAGAGATTGCTCTATGACTAAAATAATTTTCACATTGCTTTCATTTTAAAAAAATCCATTAGTAGTATATATATTTTATTATCATCAAAGTATAGATTAGAACCTTCTTTGATCAACACTGTGCTTCCAAAACTCTAAAATCTTCAATTTAGGTTTTTCTAATTAAAAATTTAAACCTATTCAATCAATTAGGAGTTACAAAACCAATTGAAAGATTGTTTGTTAAATTTACAAATTAAAGATCAAACTAAAATTATATGCACCTTAATAATGGATATTTGAATAGTAAAAATGTATTGGAAATACCTAGTTTATAAAACTATAATGATTATTTTTTAGATTTATAAATTTACCTAATTTGTTGACTTGTATGAAAATGACCTAACTTTTCTCTTGCCCTCTGTCACTTTTTAAGTTAGATTATAAATGATATAAATTATTATAAATGATATAAATTTAGCTTTTCTCTTGCCTCTGTCACTTTTTAATTTGGATTATAAATAATATAAATTTAGCTTCTTTATAGGTCACTTATATTATATAGGTTTATAAAATGACAAAAGAGACTTCTATCACTTTTTAAGTTACATTATAAATGTATAAATTTAACAGCTTTATAAGTCAATTATATAGGGTTATGAAATGACAAGAGAGATTTTAGGGTATGCTTGGTTCACATGAGAAAATGACGATAGGAATTATAATAAGGAATGAAAATTGATATGACTTCCATTCCTCACTATATTGGGGAATATGAGATATTGTTTCAAAAGGAGATATAAAAAATATTGTTCATCAATTATGAACTAAAAGATTCCACTGAAGGGATGAAAGATCATTTAGTAACCTATAATTATTATAAAGTGGCATACTTTTGTATCTTCCCCTTAATTTGTGATATTATGGTATTATTCAAAATTTTTTACATTAAACGACATTTGGATTTGCTTACAAAATTTTGTAAGTTAAGGGAAGACTATTCTTCTTATTGAATTTCAGTAAAAGAAGGCAAAGGAGTCCTTAGGCTTTGTTTATACTTAACAAATGCGCTTAGTGTACATGTTTCTCTTTGACAGGGATGTTAATTTTGGTTTGACTGGCCTGATTTTAGCTCAGGTTGATTGGGTCACGAACCCAAAGTAGTCTGCCCAACAGAGTGCTAATTGGTTCGGCCCATGGCCTAACCGTAACTTACAAAATGATGCCATTTTTTACTTTTTTATAAAAAAATATAAAGTAAGTCGGGTTGGCCTGGCTTGTTGAGCCATGGGCTACCTAGCCCATGATCAAGTTGGTTAGGCCAGGAGCGATTCGGGCCAGATCAGGCCATTGACATCCTTACTCTTCGAAGTTACCATCATTTTTCTTTTGGGAATTCCATTTTAAGTATTTGGATCTACATGTCTTTGAAAAGCCCCAAGGACTTCTTAATCGATATTTACACCATTAGAGAAGTTTTATATGGGAAAAAGGGTATTGCTGGAGGCTGAAGAATAAATTAAAGTTACAATATGGCTTAAATCCATTCAAGAGCATAGAAAAGAGGAAAGAAAAAGAACAATACATATATCGCCAGAAAATGTCACTCCTGTGTGTAAAATTTAGACATAAATGATCCCACATGTAGCTGATACGCCTATATGAATCTGGAACAGCAGCCTCCTGGTCAAATATTTTTAGTATTAGACATCGATTCTCCCACGATCCATCCACAAGCACTCTACCATCTGAGCTTCTCTGGGAAATACTGCAAAAAGAAATCCCGTTTCAGATACTGAAAGCTTCAACATCACGTAAATCAATACATATATGCCTACACTGCGGACCTTATCAATGAGGGACTGATAGTATGGCTTGACTTTTTCAACATCAACAAGAACCTTGCTTTTGCTGTAGAGGTCGTATTTGCTGCACATCGTTTGTGAAGTTCCAGAGTTTAGTTTTGGTTTGATAATTAATGTCATCAACTACTTAAATACGTGAAATGGAAAATCGAAGACAAAAATAAAATAAAGCTTACTTGAATATATGAAGCCACTTCAGATTTTCCTCATCTTCCTCGTTCATCAGATGCGTATATTTTCTGGCCTTGTGTAAAGCTGGGGGATCATAAAGTAATAATCAAACTACATATTTACCCTGAACCTCTAAGTGTACATGCAGAAGATCTAGAGTACTTACGATAGAAGGAGTGATATCGAATAATAAATAATGCGGCTTGTGGTAGGGTTGTACCATTTTCCTTGGCCACCTTCAGGTTATAAGGAACGAATTAGGCAAACTTAATAACACCACAAACTATCATAATTCACCTTCTTTCCAAATAATAAGGTGCGGAAAGATACTACAATACTGATACATACCATATACATGTAGTCATCGTGTCCCCATGACATTGCTACGTTGTCCAGCCCACATCTTTCCTTGTAAATACCATTCTTGGTGTCGTAAGCAGGATTATCGTTGTCCGGATTGTCCCTGAAGTACTGCAATATAAAGGATTTTGAACCTTTTTTCAGTCTCAGTTCATTACTTAATTACACCCTATCTAAGATGGCTAGCCAAGGGTTTCAAGCAAAAATTAAGACCTTGTGATGAATATTGCCTTCGTCAAATGCACATCCGACAGGGAAAGTGTCTCCTACAAAACGCTAATTTGGTTACAAATTCTTTCTGGAAATAAAGGTATAACCAAAAATATGGATGAGAGACGCTCCACTCACCAACAACAGCCCATTGAGGAAGGCTTCCAAACTCAGGAAGAAGGAGAACCTTTCCAAGATCTGCAAGCAATTTTAGAATGTTCTGAGCAAGCAAATTTTAATCAGAATGGGTTTGAGGATATAAATGTAGTTACATACCATGAATGAGAGCGGTCAAGTGTAACCAATCTTCATCTGGATGGTCTTTTCTAATTGCTTCAGCAGACTGAAGCAAATGCTGAATTTGTGGCTCATCCAGATCAGGATCACTGTCATCAACTACACTGTTTAGAAGTTCACAACATTCCCAAATGCTCATAACGGCTTTGTCCAGCTTCTCATATTCTTTACGCATTTTCTGTACCTGCATTTGCATGACAAGATATATCCACATCAGATCAACGACAATTCTTATGAGCTGTTGGTTAAGTCTTCAAAGGTTTTTCTTACAAAATCATATGTTTGGTTAATATGCTGCTGCTTGTAAAATTCCTCAACGCCCTTCTGCCGTTCAGTTTCGGCGTTGTAGTCCCTGTAGAAAATTCTGTTTTAGATTTTGCCGATCTGGTACCATAAGGCTCAACTTTTTCTCGAGAAGAATAAAAGAACTTGTCAATAATCAAGACCTGAATGAGTTGCCAAATGAATTGATTTCCGGTGCTTCAAATCCAGAAATTGAAATGGGTGATGGCACCACAAATCCGCCGTCCAACACCAACTCCTTGGAATCAACATGGCGTTTCTGTTCCTCAGCTCGCGATTCTAAAGTAAATATATCATGGAATCATACAACGATGAACATTCTTTGAAACATTTTAAACATTACAAGGCGTCTAAAAAGGGAAGAAAGAGAGACAAAATGTAACGTACCAAGAGCAGGCTGTTCAATGAGGATAGTCATCTTCACTCAAACCAAAAGCACGAACAGCTGATCAAAATCAAAGAAGAAAGGAAAAGACCTTGTCTGCGCGGTGGTGCAGTTTGTTGCTTTAGGAAAGTGCGTATTTATAGTACCGGCCAAAAAGTCCTTCCTTGAGAATTGGAAGATTTGGACTCCTCAAAAGAAATATCTAAGTTTGTCTCCTATTTTCTATTTTTTGTTTTGGTCAATTCATGTTCCTATGAACTACGTTTAGTTTATCCCCAAAGAAGCGGTCTTTGGACTTCAAACATGTGACACAAAAGCTATCCTCTCCTACTCACTCTCCTCGTAGCTCATTTGTCACGCGGCTTCGTTTAGATTTCCTTTTAGTTATCCACAATTTAAAACGTCTAGAAAAAAGGATAATCTTCAATTATCTGGATAATTTCTTACACCTAATTTAGGATTTATCCTAACATTAAATATCCCGAATTATTCCTGTTTTTGGGGATCAATTCCAATCCATTCGTGATCAGATATTTATCTAAAACGTCCTATTTTTGCGAGCTCATAACGAATAAGTTAATCTAAACAGCAACTATCACACGTTCACATTCGTACGGTTCACGAACTCAGACTTGTTTTAGGTTTGGTTTGCTTTGAACTTAGGTTTCACTTTTTACATACAAGGATATGATTCTGAACAAATTCCTTTGTGGGCCTGCGTTTACAATGTTTGACCTTTTGCAATCAAGGATAAAATTTGTAGTAAATACAACGTTAAGGACCTGAGATTTCAATGGTACAATATCAGGATCTATTAGAGTACAGACTGTACCTGACTCAGCTACGCGTGGATAGCTTTATCCAAACGTTTGACGCAGCATCTACTCAGGACCGGCACCTACCTAGGCTTAATTTTTTTTTTACATTTTAGCTGACTTAGAAAACAAAACATACTTTTCATTATAAAAAAAAAAACTGAAAACAAAACATACATTAATTCATTTTCTTAATTGGTCAATAAAATTCCTTTTGTCAAGAAAAATAAGACTTCGATATTATGTTAACGGGTTTACTTTTCTTTCAATTTCAAACCAATGGCCAAGCTGGGATGTTATAGATGAAGCAAACCCATGATAAAAGAAGGTGTTGCCACGTCAGAGGCAGAAAAATGCTTGTCCTATTGGCTGCAAGTTGTGGGTATGATAGGGAAAGGGACTAGGGCAGCAGCCGGCAATTAAATATTTTGGAGAATGAAGCCACAATTTTAGCATTGCCTGAAACGGCAGATGCGAAGTCTTTGTTGAATCTAATGTTACTATTACTAATTCTGTACACGTAAAAAAACGTCATCGGCGGTAATTCAAGTTAAGTAAATGACTTAACTTAAAAATTAATTTTAATTATGCTACTATTAATTTTATTAAAAATTAAATTTAAAATTAAAATGTTAAAAAGTGAAAAAAAACAAAATAATTACATATATTTTAGTTTGTATTTGTGTCACTGTCACACATATTTGCATTTTTTGTTTTTTAATTATTTTAATTTTAATTTTTGAATAAAATTTTTTAGATAGAAAATTTAAATTTTAAAAATTGATTAAAATTATTTAATTAATTTATAAATTATAGAAAAGTATTAAATTAAATTAAAATTTGATTTTTTTTTTTTGCACCCAAGGTATCCACCGACAGAATCAGTAACTAATCCTTTCGTTGCGGGAACATCTCCAACATGGGAGGGCTACAGTTGGCCCAGGAGCTTGTTGCATTCCCAAGGGTAGGATTCGAACCCTCAATCACTTGATTAAGCGACGAAGGCATGCACCACCTAAAAATTGATTTATACATAAACAACTAATACTAGACAGCTAATTTTACCAAACATCTTTAATAAATAGTTGATATTATTCGTTGGTCAAATCAGCTAATATAATCAATTATCAGCTAACCGCTGATAGAATCAACTAACAACTAATGCAATTAGCTGATTATCAAACATGACTTTTATCAAATATAAACACACAAATTATGTCGCCAAAAATATTGCATTATGTAAATGAAAAAATACATTTTTTAAGCTAAGATTAACTAAAGAAATGGTTAGGAGCTCCCATGACAAATAGGTTAATGATGAATATATTTTTAAAATATAAATTTTATTTTTTGTTAATATAATAATAATAAAATTCATCAAAATTGTAAATTTAATTTAATATTTTTC